>JAJEJO010000112.1:1117378-1212337 GCA_020662805.1 Glaucomys volans
AAGGCTTAGAAATTATAGTTTTGCACCTATTTAGGGACATACCTATGAACATCTGCAGTCAACATTATTGTAATAAAGCTTTAATATCTTACTGTTACATCAGCTGACAAACATCTGTTCCCTGAACAAACACACGTGCCAAAGCAACAGAAGTGAAAGAACAGTATAATAAAGAAAATACAAATCATGGCCTCTAACTTCAAGGCATTTACAGTCCAGCCATGGAAAGAATCTATTGCCCATGACATAGGAGTAACAGCTCAAATCTATGTATAAGCATGTGCTGTTCTTTCAGGGTAAGAGCCATGTCTTAATCATGCTATTATTCCTGGTTTCAGGGTATGTATTTGGGAGTATATAAAAATACACATCAGAGACCATGAGAGAGGTCTACAGATTTGATATCAAAGAAGAATGGAAGCTGTTGAGAGTTGTGACAAGGAAAATGAAGTAATGATGATAGTGTTGAAGGAAGGTTGGTCTGAATCACTGCCTGTGATCAGTGGAGTACTGTGGAAGAGCGTGGTGAGATCAGAAGCACTGGAAGGCCTCGTGAGGGTGTGTGTGTATGTGCACAGGGACTCCACAAACATACGGGATGAACTGCTTCAAAAAATGGTGACATATGTGAAAGGTCACAGGGAAAATGAAGGATCCAAATGAAATGTGTTTTAGGTATCAATAAATGTTTGCTACCAATAAAGATGGACTTGATAAAAAGGGGAGTTTGGGAAGGTTCTGCTGATGGGTTCAAACTGGGAAATCTCACTTCTTGAACAAAGTCTTGAAACAAATGACCAGGTAGTGCTCAGCAATATAAGATAAAATAAAAGAGAGAAATATCCAAGTATATATATCTGTATATGATAAACTTGCAAGTAAACCCAAAAGTCATTAACTTTTAATTGATGAACTCATTCAATATATATTTATGGCATTTTTACCATGATTCTAGCAGTCATTTTATTGCAATCATTAGATTGCTAATGATTGCTAATTTTAATGATTCTAGCAATTGCTAGAATCACAGGTACAGAATAATGAACACAGGAGACAATTCCTCTGCCCTCAAAGAACATTCAAATGGAATGACATATAAAATTGTATAGTATGCCAAATGGTGGTAAGGTCTACAGAGAAAATTTATAAAAGATAAGAAAGGACTGTGGATGAAAATATCACATATATGTTTGTGTGTATGTTTGTTTAAAGTAGATTAGGGTAGACCTATTTTTAAAAAGGTAATATTAGCACAGAGATGTGAACTAAATGAAAGAATGAGACTTAGAAATTACTAGGTGAATTATATTATAACAGAAAGGAAAAGGTAAATGGAATGGACCTGTAAAAGTAAGTTATTAGTTTGGTTGGAAAATGAAAAATGAAGCAGGGAGAAGATGGGGAAAAGTGAGGACAGAGAGGTTGTGGGACCTATAAGAAATGTAAACTACTAGGGGTGGGTTTCAACTTTTACCCTGGGGATGATGGAAATCAGAGTATTTTGAGACAAGGAATGACATGGACTGAATATTTGTGTCCTTCTCAAAGTTAACACATTAACATCTTAATCTCTAATGTGAATATATTGGAGATCTCAACTTTGGGAGTTAGTTTATGAGTTCACGAATGGGATTAGTGACTTTACAAAAGGCAATCTGGAGAGCTCTCACTCTGCCATGCAAGGATACAGTGAGAAGTCTACAGGTTGCAACTAGGAAAAGAAGGCTTGTCAGAACCTGACCATGCTGGTACCCTGATTTAGAGCTTCCAGATTCCAGAACCATAAGAATATATTTCTGTTGTTTATACACCACTGAGTCTGTGATACTTTGTCATAGCAGCTGGAATGGACTAAGACAAGTAGCAGCCTCTGGACAACAAGGCTACCCTGCCAACACCATATAAGTGAGTTTGAAAGCAGATGCCTCCCAGTAAGTTCAGATGTGATCCCTATTCTAGGTGCCATCTTGATTGCTACCTTTGAGTATCTCTGAGCTAGAGGGTACTGCTAAGACATGCCCAGATTACTGACCCACAGAACATGAGAAGACACATGCTGTTTTAAGTTGCTGAGCCTAGGGATAATTTATTTTGTAGCAGTAGATCAAAGCATACATTAGTGTAGTAAATTCATCACTCACCAGTTGTTCCAGGGGAGGAATTATGTCTTTCAAGACATGCTGTGAATGATTCCTTCTGTGTCGGGATATCTGCAAATACATTGGCATTTGATACTATTACATTATCTTTCTTTTAAAAACTATAAATGATTTAAAAGTGCATAATTCAGTAAGCATGCATATGAAAATAAGTATATTCAGATTCATTCAAGAAGGTGAATGTAATACTTATAAAATCAGAAACATCTTAGATGTCATTAATTTGAATAAAGTTTGTATTCAAACAGAGAGCGGCTACAACATCTCATATCCCATATATCCTTTTAACTGTGTACTCTTGACACTCCTTCCATCCAGTAGTGAGATCTATGATCTCTCAGTTTGGAACTGACCATACCTTTATGCCTGCTTCAGTCGAAAAACGTGATATAAGTGCCACTATGACTTCAAAGGTTAGAACATTATGCACTCTACACTTGAAACTCTCATCTTGGAAAATAGTTGCCATATTGTGAGGAAACTCAAATCACTCCACACAGAATGACCAAAAGGAGAGGCTTCATAGGACTTCATAGGTCATAGCAAACACCATCTGCCACCAATCCTGAGTATGAAGTATGAAGGCTTCAGTATGAGTATGAAGACTTCCTGATGATCCAAGTACCCAGCCATGGAGACACCTTAGTCTTCAAATGTCCAGGAGAGCCCTCAAATGTCATAGAGTAAAAATAAACTGTTCCCACTGCTCCCTATCTGAATTATTTTACTGACATAAATATAAGATAATAAAGTAAGATTTTTGCATAATAAAGTAAGTGTTTTACACCTCTGTTTCAGGTTGTGAGAAAATGCAGCAATAGTAATTGAAAAAAATATTTCAAATTGAAACATTTTATCTTCATTATGTGATCCCAGCTTTTTCAGAATCAATGTTCCTCTAATTTTCCTATCTCCCCCTATTGCCAAATTAAACACACAAAAATCACATAAGTGTTCATGGAATAAATAAAAATCTGCTTTTTTATTCTTTCTCCTAAAGAGATATCATAGACAAATTCTATTATAAAACAGGAACAGAACGAGAAGGAACTTATGATTACATCTCTTTGATACCCTAAAGACTCTCCTTAATATTATTTTACATTCTACATAAAAAAGAGAGAAGAGGCAAGGAGGAGGAGGCAAGGAGGAATAGAAGAAAGGAGGGAGAGCTGGGGAAAGAGAGGTGAGAGAGGAATTAGAATAAAGTATGACTAAGTACCTTATGTAAAAAAGGACTTGGCTGTCTTTGACTTTGATTACTGGCACATGCAACTGAAGGGATTAGATCAATGTCTATGAATATTTTGAGGGAAACATATTACCAAAGAATCCAGAAGACTCACCTAAAAAATTCCATGACTACATACAATCCTGGAACCCCAATACTGGCCAGCTATGAATGGCTGTGCTTTGTTAATGGTAATAAAATGGCCAATAGTCACCCATGGACTAATATTTATGAATATTTAGATGGAATCTTATTACCAAAGAAACCATAAACCTCACCAAAAAATTCCATGACTATATACAATCCTGGAACCCATACCTGCTCTACAAAAATTGGATCATGAAGTATATGACCAAGAGATCATTCTCTCCACTGTCCACCCCAGACATGGTCCATGGGGAATAATGCAGAAGGAATAAGCTGTAGAAAGCAGGGCCAGAAACCATAGAGAATAAAAAATTTAGAAAATTCTCCCAGAAAGAAGAGCCAGATCTTCCTCTAAGGCCATATAGGAGTTTTAAAGTCCTTCCCAGGAGGATTTAATTATTGTTTTGTTCCAATGACTGGTGGCTGTTTACCATTTTGCATTTTCACTAAGAAGAGGGTTTTGGATGTATCTGTTTCAGTTATCAAGTTCTTGCTCCATCATTGTATATGGGAAGTCCTGGGTAAGGTGGGAGAGATTACTTGTATTTGAAGTTCTAAATCCCTCAAGAAAGACCTGAACCTTATGGAATGAGTTATTTTTCACCAGAGATTCTGGAAATAGAATCCAGTTGGATCAATTGGATGGGATTTTTGGATGTTTCTTTAGGGAAGTGGATAGATGTATAGCAACGTGTTGGAAGATGGGTGCAAAGCAGCAAATAGTGAAAGGGAGGACAGATTTTTTTATTCTGATTCTGAGGCATATACTTTGACCACCTTTCTCAGACTACCTTACCATTGGAATGGATATGTGACTAGCTTAGACCAATGAAATATGAGCAGAAACACTGAAGCAATAATACCAGAGTTATTATCCAATAAGTGTGTCCCCTCCATTCTCTCTTTCTTCACACATTGACTAGAAGGAAATATTGCACTAGTCCCTAAGAAATGATAAAGATATAAGAGAAATGAGTTTGGGTTCTGAATCTTTAAACTGATAAAGCCATACTCAGATGCAAAACGTTCACTTTGTTTCCATCAGTAAATTTTTTATTTGGAATAATTTTATATTTAGAGAAAAGTTGCAGAGAGTTTCTATAGAAAACTTACTTCTGTTATATAAGTGAGAAATAATTCCTATTTCTTGGAGCCATTATATATTTAAGAGAATTTTATAGCTTCTAGCAGTATCCTAAAAAGAGACAACCATGGTTAGAGCTCCATTGATGTCAAAATGAAAGGTCTTATGCATCGGGAAACCGAGAGCAAAATAGTGACTTAATGGGAAGGAACCTAGAAACTCTAACTTCATTCTGGTTATCCACTGATATTTCAGCTTCTCAGTGGTGGGAGAAATACTTATTTGGCATTTAAACCTCTTAAAGAACCAGAAATTCAGTTAATACTGTTACAAATTCAGAGCTTAGAAACTCTCAACTACTCATTATACTAAGATTTGTTCTCTACACTGAAAATTTAATATATGCTTTACATTCAACTTACAAGAGTGGAAGAGTTCTGGGATGGGGAAGTTTTTATTTTATTTCCTTAAAACTCAACCAGATGTCTAGGCTAGATGTCCAGGCTTGGGGTAAAAGTCATTCTGCTGGCATGCAAAGTACTTAACGTGTTAAAAAAAATAGTACCAAGTAAAAACTGCACAGTATTGATGAATAGGCCCCTGGCCATTCACCCATGTTAGCTGTACCATTTCTTGTGTGACCAACATTTCTTCTTTATTTATAGCTCCATAGCTGGAATTTGATAGGCACATTGCTCTATCATCTTCTAAGTATTTCCTTCCACTCACCTATAGAAAGTTTTTTTCTAAGGCACTGCTTCTAATTACGTATCTCAAGAGCACAAGAGATTATTTTAGCTGGTGACTTAAAATTTTCTTCATTATTTATAAAATCCTAAGATTTAGTAGAAAAATTATCACAATTATCACATTAAAGCCATTTTACTAGTTTCCTTTAAAATAAAACTATTCAAGTTTAAATAATATTATTAAATATGTAGTATGTGGTATGAAATACAGGCAAAAAACTCACTAACATACTAAGTGAATGACTAAAGTTTTGGAATAATTTTAATAAGAAATCAGAACAGAAATTCCCTTTCACTGAACACATACTTATGTCTCTGTAAAATAGTTCCACTGACTCCATGGTCTAAAGAAGAATTCAAGTTGGAAATTATATAAAGATGATACTATCTACTAATGTTTATTTCACTACTAACTTTTTTCCAGAAACTGTCTATCTGTTTTGCATACACTAGCATATTTAATTCTCAACCACCTTAAGAGGTCCATGATATTACCTTGTTTTATAAGCATGGAAACACAACCTCAGAGAGATTCAACAATATTAATTTTGTAAATTCAGAGCTCCTAAGAGACTGAAGTGACTTTCTAGCCTAGATCTAATCCTGAAATATTATGTTTTATTTTATGCACACATGCACATGTGCGTGCACACATACGTGTATGTATATCACCAGTCATTAAATTCATGGGGACTAGAAAGTTGAGACCTCTGTACACAGAAGAAAATGTTTCTAAGGTAGAGATTTAAAAGAGGGTCAAAATTTTAAATTTGCACATATTTATATGGGGACCTAAGAATCAGGTTTCAAATATGTTATGTATCATCTTTATATTCCTTTAGGGGAAGTAATATTGCTGATCATTCCTAAATCAATAAACTGGTACATCTATCATGTTCAATCAAGTTATGAAGATGTTGGACAAAGAGAACTTTCATCACCTGTCTTTTGCTGTGATACTCTTTGTCATTTTAGACAAGGAAACATATCATTCCAAATCATATTACACTAAGACTTATGATAAGAAATATGGAGCTGAAACAGATTAATTGCCTCATATGTATGTCAGGGAAAGTTAGGATTTGTCAAATTGTCTTTAGATGTTATATTTAATGACTGCATAGAAAAAAATAAAAGAAAATTTGGGGTCAACCAAAATCTGATGAGGTAAGTATAAAGGGAATAAAAGGCTCTCCTAAGCCATACTGTGAAGAATAGAACATTTTATAGTGCTCATGTAAGTATTTATGAAAAACATGATTATCAGATGATCATGCAATTATTATGGGACATCCTCTTAAGAAATATTGCAGTGTAAGATGTCCTTTTGATCCATTCCTATTCAGTCAGAAGCCATTTTATATTTAGCATACTCATATGTCAGTAATTTCTAGTAGTAGAAACTTCACATATACTTGCTTATGGTATCAAATATCTCTATTATTGTTATGGCTAAAACATACTTCATTTTAGACAGTGCTCTTCTTTTTCAAGCATTTTAAAACTTTTAAATGTATCTGATAGCAAAAATGTATATTTTTATATTAAATGTATTTGATAACTACATTTTGTTCTATAAATTGCTTCAAGACAGATTTTAGACTCTGGCTACAGTGCACTAAGTCCTTCTCACATGGGATGGAAATGTTAAATAATTATTAAATTTTGAAAATCTGATAGCAATATTAATATTAGTAGTAGGTTGATCCAAATTTATTTTAATAAATTAAGTTTGCAATCACAGAAGTATTTCTACTGGGAAGCTTTAAAGTATTGTTTGTATGCATGACTCCTTTCTTTTTGGTTTACAAATGTTCTTAAATAGTGTCGAGATTCTTCCTGTAAATGTAGGTATACATGTATGGATGTCTATCAAATATTTAAGTATTCAGAGCCCCATTCTGTTTGCTAGATTTATACTCCTTGTAAATTATGACATGTTGGCTTCAATATCATGAACTTCTCTATTTATTTCTAATGTTCTAGCACAAAGAAGCCTTGACAATTCAGTTTCTCTGGCCTATTTATTGAGAACATCACTTTAGAGTTTCTTTTGAGGTGACATATTTATGTTGTTTTCCTGTCACCACCTTCTGCACCATAAGTAACTAAGCTTTGATGATAAACACCTGAGTTTTTGGTGATCCTCACTTTGGAGAGAAAGATAATGTCATGTCAGAACTCATCTGTTTTTGTGTGTGAGCAATCCTTTTCCTCGGTGATGCCATCTTCCTATTGAGTTACCATGTCCTGTAAATAGAAATGATTTGTAGCTACCATTGAAAAAGTTTGTAATATAAATGTGTTCTGACATGATTCCTTTGAACTTAATATCAGATTAATCTATTTGACTCAAATAATTTTATATCAAATCTGTATTTGCCTTCCTTATAACCACCCACCACTTTCCTCTTATGCTCCTGTTCTGCACCTCCCCAGGTTCTTTACTTTTCTAATTATGCAAACTAAAGTGGAAAAACAAAGTATTCAGCATGCATAATGTAGATTTTACTTTAAATTCCTCTTTGTTCTTATTAGAATAGGATCATAATTAAGTTTTTTCAGATGTCTTTTCCTCCAAAAAGAAGAATTAAAAGTCAATTTTTCAAATTGCCGTCATCTTTTCTTCCATTCCTTTATCATCTTTATCTATTTAAAGAATATGACACTGATGGGTGAGATTAGTATGTGATATATTACATATTGTAAAAATAACAGAATTTGAGCATATTATTTTCCTTGTGTAGGAGGGTCTACTATGAAAGTTATATATAAACATGAAACATTCCACATAACTCTGATTTTAAATAGATTACCATTTTTGATGAAAGTTTATATCTTGTGGCTTAGAATTGAAATGAAATCACTTGAAGGAAAGCATTGGTTTGTTCCAACATTTTCACAGACGTGTACATTTTCTGAGGCATACCTCCCATTAGCAAACTCCCTGGATACTTGGATGAAAAACAGAAATAAATCTGTGGTTAAGTTTAGTTTTTATCTTCACAGTTTCTCAAAGTTTTTTTGGTGTATCCCAATTCTTATATTCAGATTTCATTTATTTTGCCAAATTCTATTTCTTAAAGCTATCACAATCAGAAATTAAGGAAAGTTAGTGATGCTTTATTTTATTTTATTTTAGAATGTGGAGGTGTGGTTAATATTTCTTTTACTTACAATCATTTAGTCATTTAGAAATAATAAACATCAATTCAAATGATGGCTATATTTTTAAACCATATGTATATGGTAGATAACAGCTTTTCAGAAAGAAAGGAAAGTTAAGATTGGAGGACTTTACCTTATCATGCATTTAATCTTCTAATTTTAACTATATGTAGACATGTAAAATTCACCCAGGTTCACAATTATTCTAACACTACTTTGAATTTATCTTTTCATAGACGTAGGCAGACAATGACATAAACCAGAGAAAGCTCAAATTCCTCTGTTTTGTTAGTGTATGACAAGTAAATTGTTTCATATTTATACATTCTTCTCTCCTATTTTCAACCACAAACCTGAGACTATTTATTATGTCTTTTATCCCCTGCATAAAATGAAAAGTATCAATCCAAAAAGCTTCTTGAGGACATGATAAAGTTTATCAGCACATTAGAAATTTGTTGAATACTCTCTGCTCAGCATCTGTGTCACCTGTAGTACTCTAGAGACTCACAATCCAGGGTGAGTCCAGTGAGTTAGACTTAGCCTCTCTACATTTTTCTGTCTCCCAGAGAGCCAAAAGGAAGCACTTAGTATTTCTTATCCTTTCCAACTGCTTGGAATTATTTCCTTGCTTTATTTCGTCCCAAACACATATGCTCCTACAAGAGTAAAATCAGACTGCCTCATGATTTTCCTATTTAAATAAAAATTCATTGTATGTGTTATCTGCATTTGCTTGCTTTATGATGAATATTATTTCCTTTAGTTTGGTTATATCTTTTTGCAGTTACTTTCAGTATAATGTTTATCTCCAAGAATTTTCTTAAACTGAGAGGTGCCACTCATATGAAACCTAGATATACCACAACTTTTGTCTTCAAATAGGCTCTTCAGATGAGAACGACCAGAATCAGGAAATGCAGAGGCATATGAATAGTATAATTTTCTACATTTCTTTCATGTGAAGCACATTTATGTATTGCCTTAAATTTTAGTTTGTTTTTCTTCTAGGATCACCTATCTTTAGCCAAGAATTTCATTCATATATATATGAATATATATATATATATATATATATATATATATATATATATTTTAAAATCTCATGTCTTTCTAATTTTTTAAAAAAGTCATTGATGCATAATAACAGTACATGTTTATTAAGTACAGTGTGAGATTTCAATACAGGTATACAATGCAAAATAATCAGATGAGGGCAATCAACATTCATATATTCATATATTCAATAACTCATATATTTATTATGTTATTGTGTTGGGAACATTCAAAATCCTCTGCATCAGCTAATTAGAAATATACAAGTCATTTTTGTGAATCATAGTTATCTTGCTATGCTATAGAATATTAGAAAATTCTTCTATCCAACTATATCCATGTGCCTATTAACTATCATCATTTCATAACCTCCTCCCACTACTCTTTACCCTTCCCAAGATCTGGCAACCACTATTATACTTTTTACTCCTATGAAATTAATGTTTTGGACACCACAAATGTATTAGTAAGCTTTTTATCACTATAAGTAAATACTTGACATAATTAACTTATAAAGAGGTTTATTTTGGATAAAAATAAAAAGGTTTATTTTGGATAACGATTTTGGAGATTCCAGTCCTTGATCAAATGACCCCATTGCTTTAGGTCTGTGGTGAGGTAGTACATCATGGAGGAAGAATATGACAGAAAAAATCTTTTCACCTTATCAGCCAATAAGGAAAGTAGGGAAAGAGGACCATTGTCCCACAATCCCTTTCAGAGACATGTTCCTAGTAACCTAAAGACTGCTCATAGGATTTTACCTCCTACAGGTCCACAGTACCCTCTGACAGCACCACACTGAGAGACAAGCCCTAACACATGGACCTTTGAGAGGTTACCCATATTCAAATCATAGCAACATATAAGTGAGCACATGCAATATTTGTTTTTCTTTGCCTAGCTTATTTCATTACATTATGCCCTCCCGTTTCACCCATGTTTCCATAAATGACAGGATTTCTTCCTTCTTTAAGGTTAAATGATATTCTGGTGTATATTTACCACATTGTCTTTATTCATTAATGGATATCCTTGTTGATTCCATATCTTATTTTATTTTTTTTGTATCAAGGATTAAACCCAGGGATGCTTAACCACTTAGCCACATTCCTAGCCCCCAACCATTTTTATATATACGTTTTTTTAAATTTTGAGACAGGGTCTCACTAAGTTGCTTAGGGCCTCACCTAATTGATGAGGCTGGCTTTGAACTTGAAATACTCCTGCCTCAGCCTCCTAAGTCACTTGGGATTACATGCATGTACCACTGTGCCTAGCTTGATTCCATATCTTTAGCCACGAAGAACAAAATAAATTTATTGAGAAATGATATCCAAATTAGACAAATAAGCATTTCACTCTACTCATAATATTATTAACAGCATTAGATTTAAGACATTATATAATTTTTTCAAGTCACAGATATGGTTCCGACCATCAGCAAATAAAATAACTTATTCATTTCTTTTACTCTATACAGTAGAGATCTTTTCTTTGTTGTTAAAACAAAAAGAAAAAGTTCAGAGAGGAGATTATGAAACTATGGATGAGTAATCTAGAACACTTGAGCTAAACTGACATTTTTTCCACAACTGCAAGTCAGACGTTAACTTTTAAATAAAACATTTTTAAGACTTTGGAAAACAATACCCAGTAAACTAGCTCATAAATACCTCATAACAATGCAAAACAGAAAAAGACAAACAATTATTGATAGTCAAATTATTAAAATGTTCTGCTAATTTTAACCAAATAAAAGGAATCATTGTCATGCCACTATTTGGCTATGTTTGACAGAAAGAGCCTATATCTAATTTCACAATGTTTAACTGTATGAAATTCTTAACAAATTAAAATCAGGCTTTGTTTTCAGTCTCAAATAAAAAAAATTTTTTTCTTTCATTGCCCAGAGGGTTTAGGTTAAAATACCAAGTTCTCTTCTTACTTCAAGTGTATGCTCAATCAGTGAAGAAGAAATTCTTTTTTTGGAAAGCTGTGATCCAATGTATATTAAGTTTAATCCATGTTATGCAAAATTTGACAAAGATATGTGCCCACAGTCTGCTTTCTACAGTCTACTGACACTTTTTCTTTCCAGATATCTTTATTTCTTAATTCAAAGGTGGAAAAGTGCTCACCAAAAATGGTCTGCCTGTGCTGAAAGGTCACTTTCAAAGCACTGTAGGAAGCAAAGCATCTAATAACTATGACACACTTTCGAGAATTAATAGACTTTTTTCAAATATTTAATATAAGCACGTTGAATGCCCTCAGCACATTTAGTCAATACCTAATAACTGTATCTTTCTAGTTTCCTTCCTTTACTTATTCTTTGAGGTTTTCAGAGACCCCAAACTCACCTTCTGCTGCAGAAAAAGCAGATTTAGTTCTGAAGGTTAATCCGACTCAGCAGGATTGAAGGATGGCACTTTTCCTTGGTCGTAAGTATGTTGGCTCAGGCCAGACAGCTGTTAGGACATTCTCCCCTGGGAATCGTGCCCTCAACACCCACCGTTGATGCACATACATGGTCTACTGGCTGCCGACTTCCATGCCCATCTGCTCCAATGGCATGGTGCCCACTCACAAGTTGGCTGGATCCTTGCCCTTAGTGTGTAGGTGCCAGGCAATGATGGGTTTAGATGGGCAGCCTGCATAATACTACAAGTGACAATTTTTTTTTCTTTCTCTCTCTGTGCAATATCTGTCCTCTGTGCCTCCCCTGAAAGAGAAACTTGTGTTTCTCCACCTTTGATGATACCCATGGACACATGTGGCCTCGTACAGGTAGATGTACGAGCATACTCAACCTGCCTCCAATAGGAAGATGAAAGGGAGCAATTCACAGAGCTCCAAATGACAAGTTCTAACACTGAAACGGGTTGGATTGTGAAAATTTCGACCACCTGGAGTCTGTCAGAAGACATTTACCATGAGCACAAGTACAGCAGGCTCGCAGATAGCAGTGGCACCAGGAAATAGCTTAAGTTACAGCACCTTTGTCTGTTGCAGTTCCAGCACAAATCACTTGCCTTGCATTGAAAAGGCTCACACAACAGCAAACAAAATAAATCAGCAAGCAGAACAAGCTTAATGGGAACACAATTTATATGTTCAATGGGGGCAAGGGTGCAAGCTATGATATTCAGACCTCAGCAATAACCCTGACCGGAGGTCCTAATGGAAAGAAACAGAAACAGAAATAGCATCTCTTTCTATTCTGCAGCAAACCCATGGAGAGGAATAGATTGGCATAGGAGGTTGTGACTTTAATGATCCAAAGCATATGAATGCTTGTTAGCAGACAGCAGACAGACATAAGTAAGAACAACAGTAATGGCTGCATCTGCAGCCTGGCCTATGGCACTAAAACCAATCAGGCAGCATTGGAGAGCAGTGCCGGAAGGTATGTTAAAGCCGGCTTTCCTTGTGTGTTTATTTAAGGGTGATTGAATTCAGGGTGTTGTCAGTCTGCCTTGGAGAATGGTTATCCAATGTGTAGGCATGATCTTTCTCTCTGAATATGCTCCGTTGAGTCAGTTAGTTATGTGTGACTACTTGATCTGTCCTAGTCTTTATAGAGTGCCAAAATCCTCCGGTCCAAGTTCCAAAGGAACAGGGCCTAAAAACTTTTGGCTCCAGAATCAAATTAGGCTTCTCTGCTTCCCTAGCCAGAAATGCATAAATACCCAATGGCCAAAACCAAAGAATTTGACATTGTGGAATGAATAGAGCTGTCATATACCACTAAAGTGTGGAAATATCTACTGTTTGAAGTCAAGACTAGTTCAACATCTTCAGTAATCAGAACAGACTTCTTTGGACACCTTTATGGGGGTAGTCTGGTGTTTGGGAACGTTTCTGGCAAGCTGCTGATTTCAGATATCAGAAATGTAAGAACATACGGTTTATAAGAGAAAATCTGCCATTTTTTTTTCTGTCCAAAAAGAAATCCTAAAAGGCAGCATATTTTCATTAAAAAAAAAAAAAATAGGTCCCCCATCCTGTCAGATTGACCTTCCGGTTAGCACCAATTGCTTAGATGTATTCTTAAAAGAGAGCTAGTCAAAGAAAGAGTTAGTGGTAAGGCTTGAAAAAAGTATTATGCGAATAATATTTGAATTACTTTGAATTTGAAATTGTCTAAGGAGTTGCTGGTAAAAATAGAAAAAAGAATCAGTAGAGTCATCCAAAACTCCTTAACTCAATAAACTCTGATTATTATGGTATGAGTTAACTACCAGAGTTCTCTGAAAAAATAATTTCTTTCATCGTGTGTCACACCTCAATGATAGAACTGTGAGCAACAGTGCTATCACAAGCAACAATGCTATTGAAAATGAAAATAAGTAAATGTCCAATCAAGGAGCTCTGGAGGGTAGAAGCCATATTTGACTCCTCTCTAAATCCATGGTTCTTAGCATAGAGTTCCACTCTACTATGGGACTGGTCCTTTTGAACTTTATATTGTATTTCTTTGAATAAATTCAGCTACCATAGCTATTTTCCTAAGACATCTTATTAGAAACATAGTCACAATTCTTATCAAAATATGAACCAGGTTAATTACTAGTCCTTTTGATATGGACTTCCATAATTTCTCATACAAGATTTGACATTTATTCTTATTGAAATAGGACTGAATTTTCAAAGTTATCCCCCATTACTCCATTAGTTTATTTTTAGAATAACTGATACTAGTTAAATAATACTTCCCTGATCTATGTAGTACATATGATACTTCAGATTTAGATTCTTCTCTAGAAGGAAAAGTTGAAAAGATAGATAGATGTGAATACAGATGTAGGTATAAGTATGCATGTAGATGAAGGTATAGATATGGATAGATATAGGTAGATAAAAACATATCAACCTTATTTTTGGCTCTCAATGAATTACATCTTCCCCACATACAAAAGCATCACCCCCTCCCGTTATACAAGAGTTTTGTCACATTAGATATAGGTAGATAGAATTCTTTGTGTTGTTGTTGTTGTTGTTTGTTTGTTTTTTTTGCAATTCTGGGGATCAAACCCAGGGCCTCAGGCATGCTAGGCAAGCACTCTATCACTGAGCCACATCTCCGTCCTAGGTAGATATAATTCTGCTTTTAAATACATTAAATGGTTGTATATATGATTATTTTAGGTAATTCTATGTTCTATTATCATACTTTTAGGATATTATTTACTCTTCCATTGACTCTATTTCCTCAATTGGAAAATATGGCATAATATAGTACTCATACTTCATAAGATTATACTAGAAACAAGGAAACCAGCATGTACATGAATAACTTAAAGTCCAAGGTAAACCCTGATAATTATATATCAACTATCTCATTCCTTAGTAAATGGGCAAATATATTCCAGTAAAGGGGTAATTAACATTAAGCCAACGTACATGTGAAATTCTTCCATGTTTCCACAAACTCTTTTCAGACAATTGATTTCCTTCCTTGAAGAAACTCCAACCATTTCCTCCTAAGTCACTTTGAAAGCATATTATTAGAAAATTATTTAAACATACAAGGAGATGTTATTGTAACAGGCATGTACACCAGGCAGTGGGAATTTTGGCCTCATCTTACAATTACACCTACCTCAAACTCACTGTTGACATTCAATGAATTGCAGCCTTCCTACACGTACATTATGTCAGCACTTTCTTGATTCCTAAGAGTATTGACCTATCAGATAACTTGGCTCAGAGTCCAAAGTCTCATCATCCAAAAGAAATCCTTTCATTATTTCATAAGATCAAAGATGAACAAACCTAGTTATCTAAATCGCCTAATTCCAGCTTTGAAAGAAGTTGAGCTTAACTGAGATCAGGTAGAAAGTAGTAGAGGTAGGATTCAAACATGCGTAATTTTACTTTAGAGTCAGTGGTGTTAACAAGTCCTACTGTCCTATCTGTGGCATGAGGTTATTATAATCATCACAAATGATAAATCTAAGGCAAGTGGGAAAAGATCACAAAGTTAGCCAGAAGTTGTGCAGTCCAGCCTCATCTAATGCAAAACCTCATGCATTCTGACTTCAAAGCTTTAAAATGCTCAATCTACTCCCTCTCATAATAGATATTCAACAAGTACTTGTTGACTAACCAACAAGTTAACACATTTGAAGATAGAAATGTGGAATAATGTCATTGACACTTCCACATAATTATTTTAAAATTAATCTAGTACCCACTTTCTATTTTCATTATGTTTCAAATGTGATATTATTACCATCTAGAATATTATGGAAGATTAAATAATAATAGCAGTGCATATATTACCTATTAAAATCATATTAGAGTCAGAGTTATAAAATTAAAAATGTTATTTTTACAAAATGACAGAAAGTAAAACTGTCAGCAAAAGTTGATATGTCTGGAAAAAACTGGAAGGAAAAAAAGTAAACAAAATATTTAGAATTATTTAATAAAATAAAGGAAGTTACAACCTGCATTTGAATGTGGGGGAAGGGAATAATAATGACAAAAAATAACAAGTCTCCCTTTCTTCAGAACTTTTAAGAAGTTCATCACTCAGTAGAACCTGGTACTGTGATCCAGATTGCCTACAACAGTTTCCATTCAGAAAGGCTAGATCCCTGGCACATTTACCCATTACATAGTCTGGTGACAGGGCCAGACCTTCTTGAGCAATATTAAATCAGGAAGCTTCTGGAGTCTAGATTCAAGATCATTTGGCACTCAGGGAAGTGATGAGTGTGGGCTGCACAGATTAGTCTTCCTAAAAAGCAATGGGACACTTAGCCCCCATTCTCAATCTTCTTCCCCTTAATGCCACAGGCAAAAATATATTCCTTCATGTAAAAGACTGGAGGAGTCTTCTGTAGCAAAATGTAAGGGTCCAAAGTCCTCCAGATACTGAACTTCAGATATTCTCCAAGAAAAGATGGCTTCATCACATGATCGTTCTATAAGAAGCCTATCTGTCCACAAGACCTGTGTCCCTGCTCCAAGACAGAGATTCCAAACAGCATTTCAGTGCCTCTTTAAAAAAAAAAATTAGTACACCGATCTGAGTTATTAGACACTACTTAATTACTGATTAATAGTTAGCTATTTACTGAGCACTGGTGATGTTCTAAGTGCTTAATAAAATGACCTCTGCTTTTTTGAAGTTTACAGTCTTCAGGGAAAGTTGTGAAATGGAATAATATTTTCAAATAAGCAAACATATAGAGGGATCCAAAGTAAGCAGAAATAACAAAAAATAAATAAAACTATTAGTATTTTCAAAAGGCAAAAGATATATGGGATTCACAAAAACAGGAACAATAATTAATAAGACTGACAATAGTAAATTCAAATTATAAATGAATATATTTTTTAAATTAAAGAATTTCTGAAGGAAGACAATGATAAGAAACCCAGAAATATTAGGGAAAAATAGAGATAAATCATAGAAAAAAGAGACAAGTAATGCTTTAGGGAGTTCAACATCTACCTAATAGGAACATTCAAAAGGAAAATGAAAATTTTTAAATAGATGGAAAGAAATTTCAACAAATACTACCAGAAACTTCTAGAATTTTATGACTCTTCTGATAGACAGCCTCTACCAAGTGTCCAGTAAAATAAGTAGATTAGTCCATAGAGTTATAGAACACTGAGAATAAAGAATCTAAAATATTTCAAAAAGAAAAGGGGCAGGAGGAAGGAGAGAGAAGGGAGAGAATAGAAAGTAAGTGTGGGAGAGAGAAAGATGGCATCACATACAACTAAGGGATGGTAACCAGAATGGTACTGGAATTTCCTAAAATCCATTAGATGTTAGAAAAATGACTTCAAATTCTAAGAGGAAAATATTGTCAACCTAGCATTAACTACACCATCAATTAAATAACAGCATTGAGTAAAGCCATTTCCTGATGTAGAAGTACTTAATGTATTTATTTCCACTATATTCTTGTTTGGAAGTAACATAGGAAAGTGCTTTAGCAAAATGAAGGATTTGGTGAAGGAAAAGAAAACAGCAGAAATTAGGTACAGGAATATGGCAAAATGGCAAAAGAATTCCAGCATTATGTCTGTGTCAGACCAATCAAGACTTCAATCCAAATCAAAGTGAGATGATGGATAGCAATGGGAAGATTTTTTAAATAAATGAAATTATATGAAATGTTTCAATGTTGGGCATAAAGATAGTGAGCAGTTTGAAAATTTTTCTGGCATTTGTGGAAAGATTTTACTATAGGTGTAACAAAATATAAGTAAATTTAAAACTAAATCTAATCATCAACTCTATGAAAGAAAAGGGAATACTAAATGAATTAAGATTATATAATATTTTGGCTTGGCTAGAAATATTTAGAGTCATAATAATTTCAGTGAGTAATTTAAACAAAAAAAATTGATATAATGAAACAATAGAGGGAAAGGAAATAGGTATGGAGTATAAGACCTGATATTAAACCTCCATAGCAGGAAGTCAACGCATAATGCTTAAAATAGATAAACCAGGAAAAAACAGCAGAATATTTAAAAAATGAAGGATAATACAAAAAAGAAAGAGCAACAAGAAACCACTAAAGCTTTTGAAGGTGTTTGCCTCTAGGAAGTGATATTGAAGGATGGGAAGGTGGAGAAGCCAGAGGAATGCCATGAATCAAAAGATTTCCAGACTCCTGTCTTAACTTTATGGATAACTGTGATAAAAGTAAATACTGATTAAAAATGTGAAATGTCTCAGCAACCAATCTGCATTGTTAAAAGTGCAGCTTCCCTAGCACATCCTTCGATACAAGTTGAATACAAAAGGAATGATAACTACAGTGATAAGTATGACATGACCAAGGAGTGAAATACTTACGTTTACATTTAGCATCATATCAGTAAAACAAAATCCATGTTATTTTTTGACCAGATGTTTATCTTACTGGACACTAAGAGGAAGGGATTGGGAAATATTTTCTCATTTGTTATTTGTGGTTTAGGAGCCATTAGTTCCCTGACTCTGTGAAGTCTAGAGAAAGACTATGTTTCTGCCTTTACAGAAATCTAGGAAGAAAAAGAGAAAACCCTTTCATTAGTCAACTACTTAAAACCTTTTCATTTTCAAATCAAGGGAAGCTGCCAAAATAGCATTAAATTAAAAATGCTCCCCTTGGATGACTAAAGAGAGAGTCTAATTCTGAGCCTATTTTTTTTTTCATCTTCCATTGTGTATACACCACAATGCACAAGTTAGCTCATTAGTGTTCTAGGCAAGGGCTATCATTTTTAAATGATCAAAGTGTTTGGGGAGAAATCAGACACTTAGAGTAATGATTCCCAAATTGTAATCCTGGGCATTTAGGGGAAAATCTTCTGTGGTTCATTTAGGAGATATTTTAAGGGAAATGTGAAGGCTGATAAAATATAGGACCATGTGGGAAAATTTTTGAAAATCAAGTAACCTAGAATGGTCATTATACTGATTTGAGGACAGGGATTGAATAAGGCAATTAAAAAAATAAGGAATGAGTAACATATCACAGGATACAAACAGGTGAAAAACAAACCTAGGAACCAATGACTTAGGTCATGTGTTTAAAAAGTTTTGTTATATAAGCAAATTTTATAATATACTTTTAAAATGAAAACTATGTAACTAATCCTTAAAATAGAAAATTAAACAGAATTATCTTTCAAAATTAAATTGTTTTTCATAGTACCAGGGACAGAAATTTTTGTATTTGTAAATAGACATGATTTAAATGAAGGTTCCTGTATTTTAATCATAAACAATGAAAATATGATTTTGTTCCAATCATATTCTCAAATTTCTCTGGTAATTTGTGGCTTTACCACTGATTTGATTTTCCTCATCTGGCCACAGTAAAAGACGCACCCAGCTCAGCAGCAATAAAGAAGAGAAAGTTGAGAATTATTTTTGAAATGTTGGCCACAAGCTCAACCGAAGTTTTTATGGCATAGTTCTTGGAGGAATGTGAGGATTATTTATGAAGTATTCTGTGTGAGAGTGTGGCATTTTTTTTTTTTCCTGAGGAAACAGGACATGTTGCAGGCAGTTATGGAGAAGATAATTTGGAGCCTGAGATTAAAGAAGGAAAGGAATAAAGTGAGGGCTGGCAGGACTTGGTGAAGGTAATGAATTTGGGATTGGTAAATTTAAAAATAGATTTCATAACTTCGTGGTAAACTGAGCATAGAATACTTTTTTTCTTTTCATGCTTTTAAATGTCATTTAAAATTTCAGCTTAGGAGAAACTGCTTCTACATGATTTAGGAGGCTCTTCTGATGACACTGACAAAGGATAAATAAATTTCCTACAATAGCAATTAATAATGGGACGATATGATGCATGGCAGGAAAGAGGAAATTTATTCTACCACAAAACGAGATATTTCTAGAGGACTGTTTTCAACTTTGTTTGGAACCCAAACATACCTGAGAGGAAACACACCTGTAAATGACAGGTGCTCACACTGCAGGGATTTTAAAGGTTGGAAGTGCTCCTAGAGGATGCTGCAGACTCTTAGTGGTGGCTGCACTTTGATAACAAACTCCTGAATGATTATGGCTGCTCCCACTCTGATCCTAGACTAAAAGCCAATGAGAGAACAAAGAGTTTGAAGCAAGGAAAAATAGAGAAATAGTTCAAAGTACATGAGCTTCAATTTATGTGTTAGTACTTAAAAGTGACAGGGCAATGAAAACTTCAGCAGGGAGAAGGTAAGCTTAAAAGAGAAGACATTTATTTTTCTTTTACGTTAGAGACCATGTCCATCCTTTTTATCCTAGTAATCAGAAAGACCAGCAGAGCATTCGGTGTGTTCGTTATGGGATTAATGTTGAAGTTAAATATGAAGGTATCAATAAGACTATTTTATTTCTTAAAGTGGTTTCATATTATATATAATCCATTTTCATAAAAAGTAGCAGTACTTTGTGATATAAAAGAAATCACTACATCTGTTTGGACAGTGAGAATACTGAGCTACAGTTTAAATGAATATTCTTGAATGATTTCTACGGGGCAAAGCACTACACTGAGTACCTCGTAGGTCAGGCAGGATTACTGTTGCAATAAATAATATTTCTTTCTTAAATATACCCACAGTGTCATTTGATGGGCAAAATCATCCTTTTATACAGGTATCATTGATTTCTAAGCTAAGTCTTGAAGATATTATCTAAGGCAATATTAACCAGTTATCTAGTCCCACTGTGACACACATTGTTTCCTTAAGGTCACTCTGAGTAGAAGCTGCTTCTTGCTTTCTATTGGGCTGGTCCAACCCAAAACATCTAGTTACTGTAGCAATGGAAATGCAGATAAAGAAAATAGTCCTGCCTTATTCAAATCAATGTCATCAAACATAATTCCCAAGTAAGCCAGTTAGATAGCAGCACAACTAAATCAGATCGTTCAGTTTGTTATCCCTCTATGGGCCATGCAGGCTGTCCAATTTTTCTGAGGTCGTTCTTATACAGTAAGACTTTCCGTTGACGCTGAAGGCACTTGTCCTTCAGACTTTTGCCTCACCAAGAATCTTGCCTTCTCTTTAGTGTAAGCAACCCTTCACCCTGTCCAATGCTATTCTTTGCAATTCAGCTCACATGTTATACTTCAAAATGTAAGCAAGCAGAGCAACAAGCTGCATCAGCGGCTGTGTCATTTCAGGTTACATGTTACTGTCCTTTCTTCCTGAGACTGGGCTTCTGGGATGCTGACCTCCCCAGCTGAGTCAACTGCCCTGGGCTACAGTCAAAGAGAAAGATGAGCTGTGAAGAGCAAGGGCAATCACAGCATAGAAACTTCTAGATTGCGTAATTTTGCATTCTTGTCTTTTACTCTGCCAGCCA
The DNA here is from genome assembly GCA_020662805.1 of Glaucomys volans. NCBI lineage: Eukaryota > Metazoa > Chordata > Mammalia > Rodentia > Sciuridae > Glaucomys > Glaucomys volans. The sequence goes on from JAJEJO010000112.1 coordinate 1,138,806, forward strand.
ATGTGATGATTTATAGACTGTCTATTTATGTGGGTCCAACTTTAAACTTCAATTTAAGGACAATGCCTTTTCTTTTGGTCAGTTTTACTTCCAGTAAACAAACTTGTAACATGACAGCATTTCACCTTTGGCTTTCAAAAATAAGGAAAAAAGACAATCCAAAACAGAGAATTCTCTGGACACTCCAAGAATTTTAGTTTTAAGTCCTCTGTTCCTTTCTCACATTTTTATTTCCCCTTTGTGTGCTCCTCTTGCTTATCTGATCCTCTTTACACTTTCACATATTTGATTGCTTATAAAGGTCCGTTTATGTTAAACATAGGAATACAAAGAAAAATAGCTGTCATTGATGCTGCCCACTGCAGTAGTTTCCATTTTCCTCACTGATCACTATTTCTTTACACAGAAGAAACATGGCTTAAATCCCTGTTAATTCCAAGAGCACAGACTCTTCAGGTTGATAATAATAATCTTTAATTATGAGTAAGCAATGTATTTATTATGAATAAATGACAATGTTTGCTATTGCCTTACAGTCCCACTGGCTTTCTCCTATATTTGCTACCTTAAACTCTGAAGACCTGTTCTCCTTTTGGGCTTCGCTCCAGAACCACTGAATAGGAGCAAGGATTATTTCAGTCCCTGCTCTTCCACTGTCTTAGGAGGATAAAGATTCATAGAACCTCCTAAGACTCAGTCAAAGAACACCTGACATAGAGTCTCTGCTGCTGGTTAAAACTAAGTGTCAGGTCAAAATCTGAAAATTCTTGTAGTCCTTCCTGATCTTTACCTGCCCCTTGTTTGATTTTGTCAATCTTTCTCCCCTCTCTCCCTCCCTCTCTCCCTTCCTTCCTTCCTTCCTTCCTTCCTTCCTTCCTTCCTTCCTTCCTTCCTTCCTTCCTTCCTTCTTTCCTTCCTTCCTTCCTTCTCCCTGACCCCCTCTCCTACTGAACTAAATCCCCATTGAACTCCTATCCTTGGCAGTTAGTGGAATACCCTACAAATTACATGAAGCCTATGGAAGACGTCAAGTTGATTCTACAATAACCTAATATCCTCCTCCCTTCCTTACCCTCTCCTTCCTTCTCTTCTCCTCCCCTGCCCTCCCCTCCCTTCTACTCCTTCCTTTCTCTCTTCCCTAATCTTTCTAGCACAGACAAACACACACACACACACACACACCTTAAGGAAATGCCTAGTGGAAAAAAATAGCATATATTTTATAGATACAGACAAACTATATTTAGATTTTTAATTTTTAAGACACAGAATTATAGATGTATTGGTAGAGTAGAAGGTGGACATTTTTTGCTTCTTAGTGCAAGCTGACTTTGTATGCTGTGGTGCTATTGGTTTTATAGGCTGAGTTTCAAAGCAAAGGCTGGCCAGTACAGGGTCTCTACCTTGTTTTTTGTTCATTTATTTGTTTGTCTGGACTTCCTCTGGCTCTGCTGATAAGGAAGGGTACCCTTGTTTCTTCTATCATAGACCACTCTTCACCTGTGAACCAATTGCTCTCATCTTACACACTTTATGGAGAAAGACTATCTTAATAGAGGAAAGAGAAGCCAGAATATGGAGAGAGTTGAAGAGAAAAAGATAGAGGCTAGAGCATTTCTAAATTTCAACTAAGTGATAGGTTTTGTTTTTGAAGGTATCCACAATGTCCTTCCCACTGAGAATCCATGTTCCCTTCCCTTAAATCTGGCAGCCCTGTAACAAGCATGAAACTATGAGAGACTTTTCAAACTAGTACCTAACACGAGACACAGCTCCTATCTGGTCCTCATGGGACACTAGCTATTCGAACCTAGTCCCTGTGCTGTGAGGAAGCTGAAGCAGGCCAAGGAAATAGAGTCACCTAGTTTCAACCTGCAGCCCCACAGAGCTTTCAGGGGACAAAGACATCTACTTTCCAACCTTGTGAGTGAGATGAGATGTCTTAGAAGGAAACATTCCTTACTGACTCTCACCTATACTGTAGATGTGTAACTTACATTAACATTTGAGAATGCTTTACTAATAGATAACCACATACAAAAATGAAAGCCAATACTACATTCTCTTATAGTCAGAGTAGTTCAAATCAGGAGATTATTACATTTGTAACCAAAAGATATCTGACAGATTACAAGACGATGTTTATATAGGTTTTGTATTTTCTAGTTGGTATTCACTCTTTAAAAGTAAGTGACAGAGAAGACAAGAAAAGGAAGGTGTCTCCTCTGCTATCATCTAATAATTTTAACCAATTGCCCAAAGACTATGCTTGTTTAGAATATGTAATGATTAATTTATTAATAGTTTATCTTCTGCACATGAATATCAATTCCATCTTTTAATAATGAGGCATGTAACCAAAATTAACGAAGTGATTAGATTTATTTTGCATTTGGTAATTTCCCGAATTGTTTTTGAAAATTGCTACTAAAACTTTGATAAAATACATATTCACATAGATGAATAATAGAAAAGATTCTCATATAAATGTCCGCTAATTTTTTTTTCTGGTTCCAGAGTTTGAACCCAAGGGTGCTTAAACACTGAGCTACCTCCACATCCATTTTTATTTTTTTATTTTGAGGCAGGGTCCTGCTAAGTGTCTTAGGGTCTCGCTTTTTGCTGGGGCTGGCTTTGAACTTGCGATCCTCCTGCCTTAGCCTCCCAAGTGGCTGGGATCACACTCCTGTCCACTGCACTGGCTTAACATTTTGTTGCCAATTTAAAATAATATTTGTGAATCTTTATAACTGTGTGACAAAAGCATTCTGATGTATTTGATGTATTTTCCTTAAGGAAATCATTGATCACATGATCACATGATCTCTTGGTAATATGAAAAACTTTTCAAGATTTGAGAATTCATTTGTGTTCAAGTGAAAAGTTTGAAATTTATCAACTTTTAAAAAATTGGCTTTGGACAGAAATACACATTTTATTTTCAATGTATCAAACGATTAATTTCTTTCAGGTATTAAATATATTATTATATTATTTTATTCTAATGAATACTTTACATTATCTTTTATGATTCCATAACTTGGATTGACTCCCTCTTTCCATGGAAATGACATCAGCTACTGGGGTGACTTTTGAGATGATAGTCATATATAGCCTTAGAGATACAAGCAGTTCACAGTCATTAAAAAGACCTCCCTGAAAATATTGCACTAATTTCTTAGTTCAAGGAAGAAGCAGTTAGAGTAAAAAAGCAATCAGGACTTCTGAAAATTACTTTTGAGAGTATCATTCATTCCAAGATCTGGGTTGAGAGCAAAAGTGGTTGGTATCCCTCTGCTTTTCTTTACTCTGCTATTCAGAGGTTTGTTCCACATCATGGAGACACAAGAGCCTTTCCTGCATTTGTGTCCTAAGAGAAGAAACACCAGTGGAAGCAAATCATTATCACAGGAATCTCTGCCAATTTCAGGCCATTTTCCATCCTATTCTCTCCTCCCTCCAGTCTTTTCTCCCTAAATACTCACCAATTACTTTCACCAATTGTTTCCTGTCCCAAAATTTAGCATTTGATCTGTGATGGGCCTTAACTTACTACTTGGATAATACATTCTCAAATTAGTCTTTGGTGAATATTTTAATAGTATTGAGCACTGCTAATACCGATGCTCTTCCTAATTTGTTCCACTCAGGTCATACTAGAGGCTTCCTAAGTCTCTCAGTTCATTGGTTCAGGAGCCCTTGAGATGCATTAAAGAACTAATGACTCTTAAAAACTCAGACTTGATATTTTTTAACCTTCTGTGGCTTTCTTTTTATAGATGTGTAGCCCACAACTACAGAGTGTCCACTTTGCAATTTTTCATCTGCAGGTTCCTAGGGAAGATTGGTACCATACAATATGAAGTAGATTTAAAATTTGGATATGAAAAGTCTCCATAGTATTGTTACTTTTTTAATCAAGGGACTGAATGATGTTAATATATCTAATTAATACCTAAAGAGGTTTTTTCCCCACTTGATCAATTACAAAAATATTGTTAATATATTTTCAGGATACATTGTATTTGTATAAGAACTTCATTATAAAGTCATTATTCTGGTTTTTCCAGGAGGAAATGTAAAAATGAAAGAACCATCAAGTAGTTCCATTGTCCCTGCAGACATGAGGGAGATGACACTCATTAATCTGCACCAATTCTTTTAACAAATAAATCAAATAGGCAGTTTAAAGTGCTACCTAATTTTTATCATTTCAATGATTTAAAACTTACCTCTGTTCTTATAGAAAGACAATGAAATTGTTGAAAATTCAGAAAATTAAAAATAATTTCCAGGCACAAAGAGTATAACTTGGAAAATAAAGTAAGCAGGACTACGAGTACTTTGCAAAAGCAAATATAAAAATGAGAAAATTTCTTTAGAAAAATAAAGTTTCTTTAAACTATTTTGTATGTTTCTTTCTTTTATTTGTTTAATTAAAAGCTCAGTGTTGGCCAATTACAGACAGGATAGATGTTGGAATACAGTGCTCTCAAAGGTGGTGATCAAAGTCTTTTCATTCAGCTTTTTTTGTGACTATTAAGCTGCTCATTTGGTTGAGGTGATCATTAGTGTCTTAATGTGAAACAGAAGCTTCAGGACAAGAACTTTTGTTTGAAGATCAATATGAGAGATATCGTTTCAGTTATAGCCTTAATAATTGTAGCCATAGGGAGCCTGGCAGAGCCAGTTTTATGAATTAATATAATATATAATCTACCAGGTACAAATGGAGAGTACAGATAAAGGAGAATTGCTAGCAGTGACTACACTGGGAATATTTGGTGAGAGGGAATTGTTTGATAAATTCAGCATTGACTCCAAGTGGGCATTGGTACCATTGCCACGAACACAGCTTCCAATAAAAGAAGGCATATTTGAGGGCCAAATTGGGGAGGGAATTCAACCAAGGAGAATAAAACTGGCAAAGACCTCTTGAAAAGCGATTAATTTTATACATTCCATTATCTTATAATGTTCCTTATGGGATTTTTTGTGTGTGTGTTTAAGTGGGTTAAATCAAACATAGAGTTGACATTTTCATATGCTTTGTTGCTGAGGTGCAATAGTACTCTTGGACAGAAGTTACAAACAACTTGTTCCAGAGACTGTTATCAATCTACCAAAGAAATAATATGCCATTAACCTTTTCTGATTAACAGAGCTTATCATTTTATCCTGGGGCAAACTGTAAATGAAAAATAAAGTTCAAAAATAAGCACTTAATTTCCTGAAGATAAAATTAGAGGGGATCTTTTTTGTTTTGTTTTCTGAGTTATCTTTATTATCTGTGTGTGGTATATTTCTTTATCTTCACCTTGATGTTTGCCCTTTGATTTTATCTTTAAACACTTATTTTACATGTTGAAACTAGTTATCATTTTCCAGACATTTTGACTTTTTCTTATTCCTTCTGATGTTAGAACAAGAGATTGCCTGTCTTGAACCAGAATTGATACCTTTTATGGGCAAGTTAAAAGTGTAAAACAAATTTTGAGTTTTTACTTAATTGGAGAGAAAAAAGTAACATTTAAAACAATAAACAGTCTCTTGCTTCAATTTTTATCCAAGCATACACACAACTATATACAGATAAATATTACTTATATATCCATACATATTCATATATGACTAAAAGTTAAATCTAAAATACCTGCACATGAAATCAACATCTTTGTTTTTATTATATCCTTAGGTCATATATATATACCAACATTTACATCCACTAATTTGGCTTCAGTTCCATTATTTTGTAAGTGTTTTTACCTTCAAAGATATGGAATCTTTGGGGACTTAAGTGAAATATTTTTTTTTTAATTTTAATTTTCTCAGGCACCCCTTCTTTCTTGAAATTCATGGATGTCAACTGATGTTTTCTGGCTCATGCTTTCCTTTCCAGTTATTTCCTTTAATTCTTTGTAGGTCCACCTGGCAGGATTAATCCCTCTTCTCTATTTACATGCTATCCCAATGGGATCTTGGCTATTTTTGTGGCATTAAGTACCATCAGTTGGTGGGTAATATTAAAATTGTATCTCCAAGCCCTATCTGTCTTCTGAGCTCCCACTCATATAATTGATTGTTCCTTTGACACTTTCACTTTCATGTATCACTGAAATCTCAAAATTGATAACTTGACATCTCACCTTGCCAATCCCCATCATGATAAGTTCTTCCATCTCAGTGATTGGCACTATCGTCCATCCTGTTTCTCCATCTTGACATCTGAAAGCCTACCCACTTCTTTTCCTCTGAAAGTCTTCTCAGTAATATGTTCAAAATATTCTTTATTTCATCTTTCATCTATCTCCACTCAATCATCTAGCACAAGCTACCATAATTTATTGGATAGAAAAAAGACAGACTTCCTCATAGTGTCCTCACTTTCGCTTTTCCTAACCTTTTTTCCACCAAGCAGAGAGACTTATCTGCCTAAATTCCTTCAATGGCCTCTGATTGTGCATCAGGTAATAAAATCTCAACTACTTACAGTAAACTAAAAAGCTCTATGGGATCTAAGAAATAACCCCACCCCCACTTCACTTTTAATTTACTCTATCATTTGTCTCTGATTTTTATTAGCCCTTACCTCTACTCAATATTACCTTTTTTTTTTAAAGCAGCAAAGTCTTCTGATTAAATAACAAATTTCCCAATTGTCCTTGAAACATAATTGTGAATGCATGATACAGTTTTGAACAATAAGATCTAAGTAAAGATCACTAAATGATCCTTCCATGGAAGCTATTCAACGGAGGGCAGGTTCAGTTTGCACATATTTTTGCCTTTGCTTGTACTCTTTCCTGCCTGGAAGTTAGCTGAAATACTAAAGGTAAAGCAGCCATCTGCTGGCCATGAGAAGGGAAGCAATCAGAAACGATCTACATTCTAAAGTTGCTGAATGAAAGCAGAGAAGAAGTCTGAGTCTTTGACAATTTGTTTAGCCAAGCACTGCAATTGATGGGGGAGACATCTATCTTCAGACTATTGTTATGTGTGTGTACACACACACACACACACACACACCATGCATGCACACACAAATTCATTTTTTTTAAGCTACCATGTCTACTTTTCTGTTACATAGGGCAAACACAATCTTTAATAGCTACAAAAGTTCTGTGCTCATTTCTGAACTGAATGCATTATATAGAAGAGTGGCTGAATTCCTTTCCTGGAGCAAGGTACAGCTTGTAGCAGTTTGATAAGCACCATTCTTTACTAAACTTCATAGTCAATGAGACTGCCTCATATAGTTTTGATAGATAAAGTAGTACTACCTCCAAGAGCCCTGCCTAGTTCTTTGATGTAATTAACTAATTAAGTATATATATAAAGTTAAATCCTCAGTCTTCCCTTCTACTGGTGCTCACTGTAGCCTCAGCTTCAACTTCAGCAATGCATCTGTTACTGTGCTTCCCAAGAAATCTTATTTCACTTCCAGTGCCCTATGATTCCCACCAGGTTTTTTTCTGGAGGTTCCAGTCTCTGATGGATGTAATGAGATGGAGGAAGGATGAAGACTGAGAGAATTCTTACTACTTCAGAAAGCAGCACCCATACAGCAGAGGGAGGTTTGGTCATTTTTGCTTGTCTTGCATGCAAACTACAATGCAGGCAGTAGTAGAGAGGAAATGCCCATTTTTGTCTCAGTCCTCATAATTGTGACGTCACTATTCATGAGGTGAAACAGATTAACCATAGCTATTTTCCCTCCTTGATCAGTTCCTTCACCCATATGGTTGCTTGCTGTCCCTGGATTTGCATCTTTTGTTACTCTTTTGAGTGTTTTTGCCAACATTGTGTCATCAGGATGTTTTATTCAAAAATTGAAAGAGATATTATTAACTGGGTATTACTAGCCACAAAATATTTTAAGCCTTTTAAGATATTTTAAATTAAAATAATATTAAATGCTATTGACAAGGTTTCATTAGGCATTACAATGTCTGACTTTAAGGAGTTTTCATTTTAATAGGAGATTTTACATGAAAATAGAAAAAGTTAAATAATGTAAAACATAAAATATATACATGTAAAATGTGAATAACAGTAATGAAAGTAAGTTTTCAAATTAAAACAGATAATTATACTAAAGCTGTGCATAATTGATAATTATGTAATTAACTAATGAGTATTTGCTATAGGAGTTCAGACAAGGGATGTCCAATCAGACAAAACTTTGAGTAGGAGCTTGAGGTTGAATTTGTTCTTAAAAGTTAAATAGTTTTAATGAACATAAAAGAGGGTATACATCTTATTTACACTCATTTTATGTGTCTCAGGATTTAGTCTATAATACAGAGTGTGGTGCAGAATGTCCAAAACTTGGGCTTTGAAATCAGACAACCTTGAAATTGCACTTTAATTCCATCATTTATTTGTTGGTGCAGAGTTTTATAAATTTTCTTTTTCAGTAATAAGCACAGTATCAGTAAATAGTGGACACACTCCATATTAGTCAGTTTTCCATTACTGTGACAAAATATCTAAGAAAAACTACATAAAGAAGGGCAAATTTAATTCAGTTCACAGTATCAGCGGTTTCAGTCCCTTGCTGACCAGCTCCATTGCATGTGGCCTGAGATGAGGCAGAACATCATAGCAGAAGGGTTGGCAGAGGAAGAAAGTCTCTCACTTCCTATGTCAGTTAGGAAGCAAAGAAACAGAGAAGAAGGGACCAGGGACAAAATGCAGACCTCGAGAGCACTTCCCCAAAGATCCACACCCTTAAACTAGGTCCCACCTCCAATATCTTTTGCCACCTTATAGTCCATTCAAATTATGAATCCATCAATAGATTAATCCACTGATGAGGTTAGATACCTCATAATCCAATCATTTCCTAAAAGCCTCACCTCTGAACATTAGTACACTGGAAACCAAGCCTTCAATACATGCACCTTTATGGAACATTCCAGATCCAAACCATAACATCCCCAAATGGTTCACATTTGTATTATTGTAAGAACTGCAAGTCATAACTGAGAATGGAAACCAGTAGGCATTTTTCATGGACGAATAACATAATTCAAAGATTTCTCTAAGAATCAGAAGGCAATATCAATCACAAATGGTAGAATAAAGGCTCAAGATGTTTTGAATCAGATTAATTCAGAATATAGTTAGATATTATCAACCCATTTCCTGAAAGATGATGATCAATTGGCAGAGGCACACAAAGCATCTCAAAGGTGCAGAGGCAGGCCTGTCAGAATAATTCTGTACAGATTGGTGGCATTATTATAATAGTAATCTATAATTTTTAATCTACCTATGTGTCATACTTTGCACTTCATACACATTATCTTTTAATCTTCATAATTCTTTAGGCAACTGATATTTTTATATTCATCTTAAGTTGTAGATAGTAAGGTCTAAAGGTTTCAAGAACTTGTCCAAAGTAACAAGGTAAGCATGAGGCAGAACCAGGATTTTTCTCTAGGTATGCTCAACACTAGTTGAAGCCCATAATCACCAGAATGCTATTTTCTACTGGCTACATATTTTGATGATACCATCATGGAGATTTACATGACTTTATGTTATTTAAAACTGATTCTGAACCTGACTCTAGGAAAAAATTGATCAAAATATGAACATGTATTAAGAAACAAGGGCATTACAATCTCTTTATGACAATGGCCACTGGCAGGTTTCATTGAACCTAGAAGGGCCACTTCAGGGACAGATGCTTGCCACATCTCCCCATCAGTGAATCTTTGATTTGTCATTGGCAGTTAGTGTGCCACAGGCTCATTAATTACTGTCTCTGGGAATCAGCAAAGGAAAAAATTTCCTGAAGTTTCTATTATGTCAAAAACCACTAATATGTGAAAGAAATGTTTCTTCCTCTTTCAAAAGTTTACTCCTTCCTAGCAATGGAAACTTAGAAAATTTATATTCAAAGAATATGTGTATCTTGCAGTTTTCTGAATAACTGCTTAGTGCCTTATGATCCTCAGTGGGCATGCAAAGACTGGAACAGATATTTGAAACCAGCATTGCCAACTCAAAAGTCCATTGGGAAATACCATCCAGTGATGGATGGCAAACTTGTGAATTCGGGCACTTGCCCCATCTTCATGGGGTAACAATGACTTAACTTCAGCAGGTTATTGCATGCTCTTTGGAAACCAGCCTTGTGACACTAGAATTTCTATTTTTTTTTTTTTTTTTTTTTAGAGCTGTCGCAGATATAAGTTTTCTGTGAAAGCTCACCATTTTAAAATGTCAATTCAATTAAAAAGAAAACAGCTGGGGGGACTATAGACCAAATAAAACTTTAGGTTGAATTCAGCATGCCAATCTTAAGTCTGCAGATTTTTAGGGGCCTTTGAGTTTTATTCATGAGGAGCATTTTCTTCCTCATGTGAACCTATTCAATGTAAAAGCTCCTGTTTGGTAAAACACATGCTCCAGAAAAATAAATTTTGGAAAAGGGGAGCTGGGTTGGGACTGTATTTCCAGAATTCATTTCTGTCTGTTTTCATTTCTTAGGGGATATTACATGTCATCAGAAAAGGAAATAGAAATTTTAACAATGTTGAGAAATCTTCAGATTAAGTTTAATTAGTAAAAATGTAAAGTAAATGGTAAGTAATTGGATGACTAATTGAATCTGAGTTGATTTAAATCATATAATATTGTGAATTGTTAGTATCATTTCTCACTTTTTAAGGGTCTGGTGTGATTTTTCCATTAGGGTTAGAGGTGCATTGCTCCACTTAAATACCAAGTAGCTTCTCATTGAGTTTTCAGAGCTATTTAACAAAACTCACAGAAGTTAAATCACAGATAACCCAGAATAAATAGAATATTTATAACTTGGTGACAAGAGAACACCATTTCCATAGTTAGCCACAGTTATTTTTTAGTGTTATCTAAAAGGCAGCAAGATGTTTGTTAATTTATAATAACTTGAGTCTAAAATTGAAATTAAACCCAAATGAGAAAATCTGAATAAGAAAATTCATCTTTAGCTACATAAGAAAGACTGTTTTTACACTATCAGTGAAATGTGGTAGAGACTACATTTCCAAATTTATGACTAACAACTGTCATCGTCTGAATATCCAAAGATGTAACTAACAATTGTCATCTTCTGAATTGCCACATTATGCCCTCACCCGTGAACAGTCAGTCAAAGATATGGCTTTAAGATAATCAATTCAAGACTTCAAGATTAACCAGGTATAATTGCAGGAAGATCTCATGACTCCAACTAAAATCCTTTACGTTCAAAATTACAAAAACACCATTTCAGGCAATTTAAAAATGTGGGCATAATTGGGTTAGTGGAACAGTTGTTAATTTGTAATCCCAACTTTAGAGACATTAGCCTCAAAACAGGATGTGAATAGTAGACACCAAGTCAATATTGACCTTGATGGGGAGAAGTCTTAAAACAGGTTTATGGAGATCAGGTGAAAGGAAGTTTTCAGAGTTCTAGGTACATGCCAGTGATCTTCGGAAGCACTACTCTTCCAAAGCTGACTTCACCTAAGCAGACTTCAGGACAGGGGAACTTGGAGGAAGAAAGGACAATGTGAGTAGAAAGAAAAAAAAAAGAAATCATTCTCTTTAATGAATCCTGAATCTAATCCAAATTTCCTTGTCAATTCTCATGGCTAGACTATTGCCCGATTGTCCACAGATGAGAAAAATAAGGAATTATGAGGTCTCACTAGTGCATATTTTGTGCATGATCAAGAAATCAGAAAGATCTTAAGAGCAACCTGCCTTAGGCAAAGCTGTTACCTGATTAATTTTAATACCTGGTTGTTACTATATTTTGGGCCTAGCATGTCCAAGAAATTTGAGTATATTACTCTTCAAAAGAGTTATTTCTTCCTGTTTTTCTCCTTCATGGAGTAAGCCTCCAGATAAGTCATAACACCAAATGAGCCTATGTACTCTGATCTCTCCTTCATGGTTAAGGTTATCAGCTTTGTGTTAACCTAACTGCACACCAGTATTGCCAACAGTGGAGAGTTTTAAGGGATGTGATGCCATTCTTCTTAAATAGACCAGGGTAACACTGATGGTAGGCGCTACTTTGGTGGCTTATAAATTACATCAGGAATAAACCATGATCAACCCCAGAAAAGTTCATAAATCATGAGTATTCGTAACACAATGATCAGCCAGAACCCAAAGCAAAGATCAAAGTAAAATTTTTAAAAGTCGAGAAATTGATGAAATTTTTTAATGCTCTGTAAATGTCTAAATTAGGTCTGTGTTTTGTTACTACAATGAAATTAAAAACAGTCATAGACATCAAATAAACATATTAATGTTTTATTTTTACTCATAAAATATTGTAATCTCAGTTAAGTTTATCATTAATTTGATAATAACTAAAGAAGGAGAACAAGAATGGAAGGGGCTTGCAAATGTAACCAGATAGAAGCACTAATAGCTTGACTTGCTACCAAAGAAAGTGCTTAAATAATCTGTGTGTACCCAGGAAGACAAAACATAGGAAATGTGTCAAATTATGCAAAAGAAAGCTTAGAGTAGCTTAAAATCAGGTGTGATTTCCAGTAATGTTTTAAACTTAAAACACACTCAGGGCTTGTCATTTCAGATTTAACAACCCACAGAAAAGGACCCTATAGAAAGTGAAAAGATAGTGAAGGTCTTTTATTTCACATGCAGGTTTTAAACACTGTGTATGATATGTTTGACAAAATGCAAGTACATGATGCTAATATTAGTGTTGAGAGTGGGGAGGTGGTGGTGGCAGGAACAAAGATCAAGTCTAGGAAATGCATGAACTGATTCTGGACCAAGACTAGAACTCTGCCTCACTTGAAGGTAACCTCCAAGGTGACAGAGAAGTTTTTGGTTCTGTATTCCCAGGTTTCAAAATAGCCTCTGACATATAATAAATGCCAATGCACGTCTGCTGAATGAGTAGAAGAATGGACAATTAGATGCACAGATGGAAATATTCAATCTGTTTTCCTACTTTACATCTTGGGAACTCTTAAATGAATAGACATGGGGTAGTGTTGAGATGGTGATCTTTCAGAGAACATGAAATTATTCAGGCAGGGACCCCAGGACATGCAACTAGAGAAATGTTTACTAGGATCTATAAACTAATAGAGGATGCTAGGATGAAAAGAACATCAAAGTTCCCTTAAATATAGTCTTTGTTACACAGAATGTGTTGTAGTTGTAGATACAGATAAGAATTACAAGATTTTCACATTAATAATATGTGCAAATGGAAAAGTAGTTCATTAGTATTTCCAGACAACAAGAACAGAGGTTCTCTCTCTTTCTCTCCCTACCCCCCCCCCCATATTAAAAGCATGGAGGTTAAGGATAGCACATCCAGGAATGTAAATTTCTTTCCTGTCTATTTGATCATGTGCAATTGGCATTAACACTGTCAATAATTCATGGTAAAAGAGGAAGTTGCCATGAAAGGTTACCCATTGTCAGGCTGTGATCAATAGGTAAGACCACATCGTGTGATGTATTGTCAAGTATCAGCCAGATTCACTTTCTCATGGATTTTACAAACAGTGGTAGCTACACTTAGTTTGTCTAACCTGAGCTAAGCTCATTTGTTCATTAACCTTTCACAGCTGATTAAAGAATATGCCTTGAATACATTTTCTTGAACTACAGAATATCAGCTCTTGCTATTTAATTTGTGTCATCTGGCAGTGGGCCTCTAGGTTTTGCCCCCTGTTTTGATGTTAGAGTTTGTATTAGAGCAAACAAAACTGTCACTTTGTTTTCCTGTCTTCCTGTATTGGGTCACTTTGTGCTACATGATATGATCTAAGACAATTCAATGCAAGGAGACACATGTCCCTTCTCATTGGAAATACGAAGGCTGTAGCTTTCTTTTCCCCTGTGGGAAAGAAAGCAGGTCAGGTGTCCAAAAGTAGTGGAGGAAAGTTTGGTGTCATCATTATTCCTCTTCCTCCACAGAGATAATGTAAGAGCATAAGGCAAGAACAGCACTGGTTTCCTCATATAGAGATAAAAAGAGAGCAGCACTTTGATCATTTATGTTTAAGGTACCGTGGAAGGGCACTTACATAAAAACAAAACTACCATTTCTGAACACTGTCAAACATAATCTTCATCTAATAATATCCTGGAATCTCAGGAAAAATGCTCACTTATTGAAATCAACTCTTAAGGGATAAATTAAAGTGAAACATACATAGCCATTTGGCTTCTTTGATTTAGGAAATGAAAGTATTTGATTCCTTTCTTTTTTTTTTCTTTTTGATTTTTGGAGTTCTTATATGACCACTAAAGTATTTTTATATGTACATACTCAAATTTGATATTTTTTCATTTTATGGTATTTTAAAAATTTCACTCAAATACTAAGATATAATATAATTTGGAAAAATTCTGATGAGAACTCTGTGTCAGCAAGTAAATTTTTATTCAATGGTTTTTGCAATGGAATAATGCACCAGATAGGAGGAGGATAATAGTGACCATCAGAAGAAAAATTCTGGGCATTTCCAAAGAAAAAAAAGGATGCAGTGTAATAATTTATAATAATGAGGAAGAAACAGAGGAAAAAGAATAAAGTAACTCTGCTATTCCTGTCTTCTTTTTTCCTTCATCTTTCTCAAACAATTCTGTCCTTGTTTCTTGAGTACATAGTTGCTCTCTTAACTTTAGCACATTCTTAAACATACCTAGGCATGCTCTTACAACTCAAATCCCACATCTCTTCCCTTGATAAACTTACTGTCAGTGGACTGGAAATGAATAGAATTAATAAAAATCCAACACCTCAAAGGAGGATGCATGTTACAAAGATTGCATCACTTCTGTGAGAGTGCCACATTGCTGCACATTTGCTAATTATTTGCAACATGCATTAATGTACAAAAGAATGCCTTTGCCTTCTATGCTATTGTTTGGAGATGGTTCTGCTTATCAGTTTTTAATATGCTCTTGAAAACCAACACATAGTTTACCCGCATCTATTTAGGAACACAGGGATTCAAAAACTGGATAAAATACTTTCATGCTTCCCAACACAAACCTGAGAGGGTAATTAAACAGATGGTAACAATAAACCGAATCTGAACACATCAGGGACTGAAGTCCCCTAATAAAAGCCTTACACACTAAAGGGAGGGAAAAAGAAAAAAATGAAACAAACAAAGTACTTTGTGGTGGTGATCCAACAGCCAATACCTTTATGTCTGTCCTGACCTCAGATGCAGAGGCTAATCAACCACTTAAGGTTCCAGATAGCAGAGGGCACCTAGAGGTCTTCTGAACACCCTGAGGAGCAGGAAGGCAAAGTCATTGTATTACTCTCAAGAACTACAACTGCTCCTTGGGACTGCCTTCACAGGCATCAATTTTGGACACACACATTTTCTAGCTGTAAATCCACCATCATCACCCAACATGTACCCTTACCCAAATATCAAATCCTTCCAGGTCAGAGGACACATGCTTTTTCTTCTAGCAGAGGTCACAATGTAGTTATTTAGGATTTCTCTGATGACATAGTATTCTAAATGTTTTCTATCTCATTCATGGCAATAAATTGATCTCCTATTTATTTTATTCTTAAAATATATTAGAATTCTACTTATTTCTGAGATCATAACATTGTCATCATGTCCTGAGCGAAATCTACAAAAGATTATTCAGAAAATCTTGATATTTTCCCTTGCACATATATATGTGCTTGTTTTTCTGCAATATAAGTTCACATATATATACATCTCTATATAGCTATATGTATCTATGTACAGATATAGATAGGTATATATACTATCTATACAGATACAGAAATATATATATGCACATATATATGTATATACACTATATGTACACACACAGAATCTATGTGAGTAATTATTATGGAGGTTTTCAAAAATATTACTTTATCATGACATATGCAAAAATGTTATTTTGCCATGATGCAAGGTGCTTATAACCTGAAGAATGATTGAGTCAGTGTTTGCTCTTTTATTTTTCGAACTGCTTCAGTTCTCTGCCTGACTTGGCAAGTTTTTTAGGTGCCATTTATGAGAAACATTCAGTATCAGAACAACAGTGATTTAACTAGGCAAACATAGTGTGCTTTGAATTAATTCAGCTTGTAATGATGATCAATTAAGAGACATTTCTGCAAGTTGAGGCAAGTATTAAAATTGGACAAACTTCAAGATAAAGACAACCCTACATCAAATACAAGCACCATTCTCCAGCCTGAAGTTTACCTGTCTGTATGTGCATATCACCTTTAACCACTCTCCCCTTTTAATTTTTTGGATGTTGGTACTTGACAAGTATGAAAAGAACGTGCCCATATCTTGATATATTATACGTAAAATGACACATATTACCTTGGCAGTTTGCCAGAAAACTCTATTAATAATACTGACTCTGATTTCAAAGTTATTTTGAGGGTAGAGAGTATCATATGAATTAAATAAGAGACAGTGCAAATAATTTAGTGGGAAAGCACAGTTGCTGCCACTCAGAGTATTAGGTAACCTCTTTTAATTAGAATGTACACTTTTAGATTACTGATTATGAATATCGGGGGACTCGAGATTTTGATTCATCAGTAATTCTCCTTCATGTCTACGCTAAGATGTTAAAATGAGACCTCTGGCTCTCGCTCAGTGTTTCCCTCTTTACATGCTGGTGCGGAAGCTCTTTACCTGTAATCCCTAGTACTGCTCTGCCCCCTTGTGCTGCTAGGGTGAACTCGACAGAGAACAGTGCGCCTTACTCTTTGTACATGAACTACAGAAAAACCCCACTGTCACTTCTCACTTTTCTGGCAAGTTCAAGGTCAGTGTCTAGCTATTTTCAGCTCATCTCTTCTTGATCCATGCAGAGAAATGACAAGGTAACGTGATTTGGGGTCAGCTGTATTACAGGAACCGTTACATAAACGGAGAAAGTGAAAATCAATCCTAGCTGACAGTGACTTCGGGATAATCAGCGCTCACTGGATGCCTCTGTCAGCTCTCCTGCATCAAACACCGTGTGACTTCTGTCAGATCTTTTTAATAAAACTATATTCTCACTTTCAGCAACCTAAATAAATGTTGCACTGGAGCTGAAATTTTTAAGACTATGTTAGCCCTCTAGATTTGTAAACTTCCAGTATTTCTTGAAGAATCTCATGGGTGATACCTATTATCCCACAGTTTGATATTGACCTGAGGTTGAAGTATTGCCTTAAAATCTGCCACTCCTGCTGATGGATGTGAACTTTCCTAGAGACTGTTGCATCCTTCGCATTAAACTCAGCAGCACGGTCTCAACACGGCTCCCAAAATCAGTCTCAGCCCTAAACTCCTCTCTCCTCCTCGTTACCACAGCACTTAATCAATCACTTCTTGTTGGGGGTTTAGGTTTCTTCCTTTCAACCTAAAAGGTTGCCTTCTTTTTCAGTTGTGCATTATTATTGTCCTTTTCATCTGTGTATTTCCCCTCAGTACATTTTACCCTAATACAGAAGCAGAAAGAGAATATTGAACAAGATGGTCCACGTTAGTGGCATTCCTGCTGACAGCACCTGATATGTCAGTTTGGGGAAAGAGCTATTTTATCCCACCCACCTTGTGCTCCTTTGAAACTGTGAAGCATGCAGCACTCCACTGAAGTACAATTTACCATAATATTAGTTGTCAGTAAATTCAAAGACGGAACTCCTAAAGCTATAAAATGGATTAGAAGCAATTTAAAAAAGAATTAACAAACTCGAGTAAGAGTATACTGTCAACAAACAAATGCTCCATCATAGGACTGTAATTTGGAATTTTAATTACCCCTCTGCTCTGTAACAAAACAATGTCTGAACTGGCAGCGATTTGAATCTCTCACAGGTCATTGAGCATTCTAGTTAATTACTCTATGAATAGCCTGTTTTTCTCCCCTCTGGAAACACGTTTCTAATGGCAGTCAAGGTCTGACAAATGTGTCATCTACATAATTAGCTAGGAAGCAACACAAAACATTAAACATGCTTTGTGCCGACAACTATCAAAACATTTCATTTGTTGTCAATTATTCATTACTTTGTAGGTTCTGAAGGGGTTGTTATTATGGAAATAAGTCCAGATGCTAACAAGGTTAGAGTTTTGGATTCAAATTAGTAATCAGAGGACTAACTTTTAAAAAAATGTATCTCATGTACATTCAGCGCCATGTTCAATCAGTAGGAGATTATAAACAAATTTAACTATGCTCAAGTTAAAATGGAAACCGCACAGCCACATAGATGAATTCAAGAGCCCTGGCTCATTCTTTGAAGTAGACTCTACTTCAAAACTTTCTGAACCTTTTGGCAAGTCCAATGTGTGCTTGGTAAATAGTTTAAGATTTTGACAGGATGATGTGGTGTTGGGCGGCAAGGACAAGGAAGGAAATCTCTGGTGGTTTTGAATCTTTTCCCTAGGGCATACTGTGTGCTAATAAACTTTTTCATGTGCTCCTCAGAATGATTGCAAACTACATTATACTAGTTACTTGGGCAACTTTGATTTTGTGTTCATTTGTTGATATAGTTTTTGCTGTTTCTGAAATCATTTTTCTTTCCTTATTCTAATATTATATAAATATTGTATATAATACTAAATATTTTCTTGTGAAAGCAGCACTCCTAACGTATAGAGAGGATATAAAAAGATTTTTCTACAGAATTGACCTCTCAGTGGCAAAGAAAATTGCAGTGGAAGACACATTATTGCGTAGTCATATCAGAGGCTTGGATCTATGGAGAGTCTCACTCCACTGTCCTCTAGCTTTTCCTTATAAACCAAAATGGCTTACAAATGTCATCTACAATAGTCCAATAAAGATTAGGAACAAAACACTGTCCTTACATTGATGAGATAAGAAAGATTTAACTGCAGAATGCAGCATGAAAGAATAGTTCATAAGGCTTGTTCTCAAATCAGAAAAATAGAATTCAAATTATATTTGTGTGTGTGTGGAATTTAATTGAGATGATCAGTTTATTTTCTACATAATGTTTGATCAGATGCCTGTATCATAGAGCTAGATAAAAAGAAAAGAAAGAAAACAAATTCTATCAGGGAAATCAAGAAGACCCGTTATCTACAGGGTGTGCAAAATATGTGAGGAAATAATTCTACCCTGAGTGCAGAGGATGCCCAGTTAATAAAAAAGATCATGCACTTTCTAAGAGAAAATAATTGTCGGTATCTATATTTTTCAAAGCAAAAAGGCAGTCACATCTTACACTAAATAGGACACATTAAAATAAGCTTTAATAATCTTTATGCAGGAGGAAACTAATCCATTTTCAGATCATGCGATCCACAGCAATAAAAAGAAATCATCAAACTAAAAACAATTTTAGAAATGGCTGCAGACTCTCATTTAATTAACATGCAACAGATCATATATTTATGAGGAAGTCAAAATATTTAGGAAGCCTATAATCCTGTAAGCCTTAATGTGGTATAAAAACAACAAATAAATGCAAAGTGTTACTGTTACACATGCCTGCCTGATCAATGGTTTTCACATATTGATCTATAAATGGAGTTGACAGTCTGTGTTGGCTGCACATTTTCCAAGCAGTGCTATTTTTGCACAAAACCAATACGGGCAATTACCTTTGTTTGAGATGCCAAGTCTTATCAATTCAATGTGATTTAGTGTCATTTTAATTAAATATCAGGATCCACTTCAGGACAATTTATACAAACAAAGCCTCAAACCTAACTATAAGCTTGATTTGGAGTAAACATGGACAAGCCCTACAATCTCATAATATTTCTCAAAAATTCTGCTAAACAGAAGGCTTATATTTTTAGTAGCAATTTTTATGTCTGCCTTTTTGGCTAGCCACAACTTTGGCAAGTATCCTATAATCACAGAAGTAAGAAACAAAAGAAAATTGTTTCCTCTTTTTCTTGATAATGCATTAAAAAGAAAAATGAACTAACACAATCTGTTAATACAAGTAAAAGGAGTCTTGTATGTTAACGTTTAGGAATGTCTTGACCTGAATCGTTATCTGAACACCAATAAAACAATATTTTCCTGCTCATGATGGCCATGAATGAAGTAATGCCCCTCTGTGGGTTTGCAAGAGGGAAACTGTGAATATTTTTTATACATGTTGTTGCTTAAGACATCAGCATTAAATGCCTAAAATTGTTCCTGCCTGCAAATCCTATGTCTGCAGTTTCCTGATTTGGGCTACTTAAACTCTTCATTAATATCTATTCTAAACTGTCTAGTAGGCTGGAGCATCCCTCTTATAAATAACATCAAAGCATGCAAAACCTTTCACACTAGCTATTTGCTGGATTGCACATTAGCCTTTTTAGCCCTTAAACAGGCGCACTTCACTTGCCCCATTTACTCGCAGTCAGCTGTCTGCTTTCTGTTCTGCACCTTCTGGTAAATAAACCATCCACCTTTAAGAGGCCTCACTCTGGGGCTCAGGATGGGACAACAAAAATCACCGAGACCAAAGAGCTTCCCATTGAATGCAGCTCTCCAAATCTCTCTTACCGATAGGCAATTTTCTTGCAAACCCTGTACTCTAAACTTCCCATCTCTCCAACATTCCCCAGGTAACCAAGTAATCTCTTTGAAATTTGAAAAGAGCATTGATTTTATTAACCAAATAAAAATAAGTATTTGGTGTTTTAGGAAATGATGCCTATCACCAATAAAATTTAAGGAAACACTAATACCTGTTTTACTGAAATGCTTTCCTACAAGATTTAAAGTTATCAAAATTTATAAATTAAATGTAAATTCACCTGTGTTTGTATAGTTCAGACTTGAGTAAATGCTTATTTTGACATATCAAAATAATCTTTAAGATATTTATAGGCTCTTAATGCCGTATAAGAATTTCATATCATGCTCTAAGTACATAATCATGTTAAAATATTTTTAATTGAACAAAATAAAAAAATCTTTCATAAGTGAATGACAACATGATTCAATTTGATATTAGAATATTTAAGTTCATTTTTGTAATAACATTATTATGAATGTAATATATGATTCTTGTGTATTATATAGTTGAGTAAGTCTATCTAAGACTTATATAACTGTTATACTGGTGAACAAGTTATGTATAAGACATTTATAAAATAGGATGCAAAACATATGTATGGTCTCCAAGTATGCAATTTTATCTGTAATTATATGTATGGATTTCTGTTACAACCAAGTGTGCTTCATGTGAACATGTGAAGGTTAGAAGACACATCTCTTCCCACTTCTCCTAAATTCAATATCTCTTTCTTGACCTCACCCCATCACCCAACTTCTGAAAAAAATCAAGTTCTTAGTTTAGCTTGAGCAGATAACTTTAACAGGCTTGTTTGAATAAATATGCCAAAATACTTTACATTCTGTCAGTATCTAGTCAGAAAATTGTGCATGGAAAAAGAGATGAAAAGAACTGAGACAGAAAGAAAATTAGTGCCATGGCAAGCTTTCAATACAGTATCTCTGAGCCAAGTTTTCTCGGTGAAATGACATATCCTCACTAAAATACCCCTTTTATATAATTATGCACTGAGCACACATAACCAAAAGTAACTTTTATTTTTGTTCCTTATCGAGGAATACATATTGCCCAGGCTAAGAATGCGGAAACAAAAGCTGGGATAATTATAGCTAATTTAACTTTGGAAAACTCTTATTCTCTAGCAGTCCAGCATACAACCCCCCAAACTAAAGTTATGTAACAAGGTAATATCAACAATGAGAAACTGCATGATAAAATCCTGCCCAAAAGTGAAAAATGCTAATTTTGTCTCATTTAGCAGCTGGATACAGAAATGCTCATTAGTTTTAAGAGGGTTAATCCTTTTAACTTTTGCATATTGATATGCCAATTATGCCTAATTGTACAAGAGGCATCAGTCAAGGTAATAGTGCATAAACACATGAAAGTTATTAAGTACATCCCAACATGTAATAAAGTAGGTGTTAATTGGTAGCTGAGTTCTGCGGGCTATTGAGGTGGATAATTCATTGAGAGATGGATCACTTGTAATTTCTCTCCATAATTCCTTTTGCAGTCTCATGCTGTGATGTTTTCATGCTTGTCAAAAACAACTGCGGCATAGTGCCTTTTGTTAAACACAGCCAATAAAATATGTTAGGCATCATTAAATATACTTAACTTTTAAACTTTTTCAAAGGTACAGTTCTTACTGATAATATATAGAGAGATCCCAATAATTTACTCTAACCACTGTCTCAAGCTCACACTTAAGGAACATTTTAGCTGCATTAAAAGTGAAGTCAACTAACAGTATTGTGCCTCCCAGCAGACAATAGTTTTAAATGAGAAATTGAGTAAAGGAAAATGCATTTCCCATTAGTTACCTTATCTAAGGATGTATTTCTGACTCATCCGATATAATCACTGGCTTCCTCATGCTTTTAAATGTGTCTATAACACCTGAGGAAATAATGATTAAATGCATGTGTTCTTCAAGCTCCTAAAAATGCTCTGGGTTAATTCTGCACTTGAAATTTAAGTTCAAAATGGGGAATAAATATAATCTGTAGCATGCTACTCAGCAAGTTTATCTCATTTAATAACTCAGTTAGGGAGCTGAATATTTCATAGGCCTCTATGATATTAACAGAACACTCAATTAATAGCTCACATGTTTCTGCAGGGTGACTGGGACTCAGCCTGTCCCCAGCTAACCTATTTCTCACTCTTGCTCTTACTGTGAGAAACAAAATAGATCTGGGGTCCAAAAGAGTGGCTAACATTGCATAAATAATTTTGTAACATCCTATGGCCTCAGCTGCAAGTTACCACCATTATGGAAGAAAATTAACCAGAGGAGACTCATCGCAATCAGTGGGTTTAGTGGCTCAGGATGTGTGCAGGGCCAGGGACACAATTGGCAGTAGAGTTCATCTCTAACTATTTTATTTCAAATCTTCCTAATGACACATTATCGAGACAGAATGGCTTCCTCTCCAAACCTTAACTAGCCACACCATTCCAATTGTGTAAGCCCATTCCAAATCCAATCACAATTTCCACTATCATGTATTACTGGGTGATTTTAAGGAAGAGATTTTTCACATGTTTTCAAAGATTTTTTTTCTCAGTTCATTCTTAGCTAATTTTAGCCTCTGGCTTTTCAACGTGATGTACTGTATTTGGAAGTACAAACACCACATGCTAGCATAACCTCATTATTTTTATGACACTGAAGCATGATAGTAGAAACCCTTAAAATGAGTCAAAGGTGCTCTTCAGCCTAGCTCCAAATCCACTTTATCACTCTGGATTAGACCCAGCTCTTCTCTTGCAACTGGGGATATTATTATGACTATAAGTAGGCAAGATAAAATGCATTACAAAAACAGTTTTCTCATGCACATTAGGAAAACAAATAAAACAAAGCTAATTAGCTTTAAAAATTCTGTATGATAAGGGAACTTGGGGTATTTGGAGCATTTGACTTACAGGTTCAGTGACCTTCCCAACATCGGTGAGGATCATGGATTTACTTTGGCTCAGCCGGTCGTGGTGGCTGTTGGCATTTTTTATTCTCATTTGCACAGCTCCTGTGCCTTGGTGGGTGGAATTCAGTGTCTCCACAGAGGTATCAGAAGTTGTAGATTTCTGCATATTATAGTGCTATCCTAATAAAATATAAAAGCATTACATTATTCAAAATACATACTTTTTCACAAAAACTCTTGGTACAGGCACATATACCTATGCATAATTAGGATATTAAAATTAAATAAAGGAGTCTTCACATCTCTGAGTAGTAAATAGAAAGTAATTGCTTTTTAGTTGTTTTATCCATTGGGGCTTTTATCCGTGGGTAGTATAGTAGGCTTCAGAAGTTTGTAGGCAGCACACCCATATTCAGCATAATTCCTAATTCTATTAAGAAATTTCTTACAGTGTTATGATATAGTCATCCTCCTATGTAGAAAGCAATATGTCCACTAATCACTTTGGGGACAATTGCTCTTCTCATTCACAACTTCACTGGTCCATTACTCACTTTACTCCTAGGCATTACCACAAGCACCATTTTTTGCTGAATTAAATGTACATGAATCAGGTCAAATATAAGAGAGTAGAATCGGTGTCAGAGCAAAACAAAGAGATCTCACAGCTTCCACTTCCACTCACAATATTCACAGACAAAATTTAAATTCCTTCATCCACCACCACCTGCCACCTGAAATAGATTTTCTAGTTTAGTGGTGCATAACATGAACATTATGAAGAGAAAGAAAAACCAACACTGGTGTATATTTATATATAACACTGTTATATTTTTATATATATTTAAATATATATAATAGTATATGTAATAGGAGTATGATTTAGGCAAAAAAATTCAGTGTGGGCACACTTCAAGTGAGCAGCAGTAAGGAAAATATAATTCAAAAAAGAAAACAAAGAGAATGCCCCTGTGGAAGCACTAGAAGGAGAGCTCTAGCTGCTTCCTCACATCCATGGGCCTCTCCAACCATCCCTCCCCGAGAGTTCTTCATGTGAACATATCTCATTAAAACACAGCAATTGCAATGAAAACACAGCTGATAAATTGCTAGAAGTGGACATCCATCTTTCCTGATTGTTGCCTCCAAGTCTTTCCTATATAGACTTTGTGTTCTAGGCTGGAGCACCTATGTACAGATTTGGCAAATAGTGGTTAGTCAGTTACAGAGGACAATGGAAACCAAAAGAATGATCATAATTTTAAGGAGACAACCACACTGGTAGCCCTACTTTTGTTGAATGGAATATGAGGCTAAAATTATTGTAATGGTCAAGATAATTAGACACTAAAATGAATAAAAAGTATTTTAATAGAAGGAAAAGTGTTAAAATTAATACCATCAGGTAATTAGATGGAAACTTAGAAAATAAGTTACTATTTATTAGTTACTATGTGCTTAGCAATGTGCTAAATGGTTTATTTCTTATAAAACATCAATGAGATAGATATTCAGCTCATATAGCTACAGAGGTAAGAAATGAGGATTGGGCATACTAATAATTTCCCCAGGGACATTTTAGGAAAGAGATGGACATGCATGTATCTTAATGTCAAAAAAGCTACCCAGAGGGAAGTTGAATCCAAGTTATCTGCAGAGTGAAAACCATAAACAATAGAAAAGGTTATTGATGCATACAAACCATATGGAAAAATGCAAACTCACTCTGACAAGTGAACGAAGGCAGTCAGAAGAAGAAAATGGAAAAAAAGGAAGAATATTTATTTTGTACTCTACTTACATAGTATTCTAAAATACATACACTAACATGTGACAGAAAGATGACCAGTGATTGCTCAGGGATAGGATAGAGGCACAGATGGATTACCTTAAATCCAAGGTAATGTTTGGGGGTAATGAATATATCCATTATCTTGATTATAGTGATGGTTTTCCAGCACATGCATACATTAAACATGAACAAACTGTATACTTTGAATACCTGCATATATTATTCAGTTACAATTTACAAAACTGTTTACAAGAAAATTGTTTTAGGAATTCCTTAACCGATTTATTTTGCGCTTACTTTCAGTTTTATATGCCTACATGAGTCATGTACTACTTAATTGAGTATAAGAGATTTTTCAATAAATATGAAATAAAAATTTGAAGCAACAAAAAATAATATTTCAATCTATTTTAAAAAAGTTTTTTTGTAATAGAAAAATTGGCGTTCTCTCCTGAGTGCAGTCAAGGCTTCATCTTCCATATGACTCCATAGATCCAAATTCTAAGTGTGGTGTTTTTGTAATATTAGGGGAACTCAGGCTGAAGCCACTATCTTCTAACCAAGAGCATCAAGCCCCACATATCCCGGGCATGTGCCATTTATAGGACATGTTCCTTCCTCTTCCTCTGCACAAATTTCAGTGTCAAATAGATATTTGCATTCTTGTGTTGATTCTATGATTAACTTGTAATTTGCTTGGTGATGTGTTACTGCTAAAAAGCAGGATTACTCGCAAAGCTTCTTATCTGGCTTTTCTGACTGTGTTCTTGGGGACAGGCTGCAGAAAGCATTTTCAACATCTTCTTCAGAACTTTCTGTCAGGCCGATTTCTCTCCCCACCACAGTGTCAATGTTATTTTTCTTATCCTCCTCACTCTTTCTTTCCTCTAGCCATGATTTCCTTTTCCATCTGACCTCATTCTCACATTTTGTTGAAACTTCACCACTCTGTTCTTTATATTCCACTTCCCATGTACAGTATATCACCTCCCCTGATCTGCAGGAATACATTCAAGATCCCCTGGAGATGCCTGAAACTGTGCATAGTACTGAACCTTATATATTCTATGCTTTTTCCTGTACTTACATAACTACAGTAAAGGTAATTTATAAATTAGGCACACTAAGATTATAATTACAATATATTGTCACGAAAGTTATGAAATTGTGGTTTCTCTTAAAATTTATAACTATACTATACTCACCCATTTTTTTGTGATGATATGGGATGACACAATGCCCAGGTAATGAGAGGAAGTGAGGGGAATGGCATAGACATTGTTACTTGCAGCATTCGGCAACTGCACAAGGCTTGCTTGTACACTATGATACTTCAGAGGTTGATCTGATAATGGAGGTGGCTCTAAGCAAATAATGGGGAGGTAGTGTAAAGAGTGAAGAGACACTGGACTAAAGGAGAAGTCCCATTATGAAGAGGACAGAGTGAGCAACGTGAAATTTCATCATGCTCTCTGAACAGCACACAGTTCAAAAAATTGTTTATTTCTGGAATTTTCCATTTAATATTTTCAGTTCATGGTTGACTGTGCATAACTGAAAGCACAGAAAGCAAAACCAAAGACAAGGGGGGACCACTGTATTTTGTTCTATGATGGCATTCACTTGATACTACTTCATAATCATTCTTATTTTTTAATATTTGCAGGTTTTTAATTTCTACAGAGCACTATGTTGCTCTGCAAAAATACAGAAAAATGACACAAAAATATTCATAAACAGTCCAATCAACAGAAAAAAACATTATTCCTTTAATATTAATTGAGATTCTCCTAAATGGCAGGCACCATCTTAGAGTTTGAAAAATCATTTCTTTTTTTTTTTTTTAACACGTGCCCTCAAATTTGCTGAGTACAAAAGAGAAACAAATCAATAATTAAATGAGAATAAAATTGTGCCCAGATGAGAAGAGGGGCAATGGCATGAAATTCAGGTGGAACTGGGAAGTGGAGAGAGATGAAGTCTAAAGTCTACAAGAGATCAGACCACACTGGAGCTAGGTCAGGCAGGCAGAGCATATTGGGTAAAGGCTTGACAATGCATAGGAGTGCCAATGCTTGTGGTATCTATTACAAGTTGGCTATGAAAATGTTATAAAGGGAAAATTAGGTAAGAGGGAAGTTGAAGGAAGAATGACCTGATGGCATTCATGGAACACATACATTGGACTCTGTATGGGTAAGTCTGGTCCTCCTTCCTGACTCCTGTGGCTGAAGGACTGATTGAAAATGCCCTACCTCTGAGCCAATTGGTGGTATGAGGAACTGGTATTCTAGACCTTCTAAGGGAGAGAATATAGGAAGATGGCTTTCCTTGGCATAATATACACATATATCATTGAATTTATGGAGAAGAAGAACGCCACTGAAGGACAGAGGGAGGTTCAGGAGGACAGAGAGAGGATAAAGGAGGATAGAAATGTAACATGATTTGAAGTAAAGATGTACTAGTGGCTGTGGTACTTGTGATTACTGTCCTTGTGGGTTCAGAGACAATTAATTCTCATTCATCCTACTATGAACCTCTTATACCAAGAAGATAATGGCTATTTCTGTGTCATATTTCACATGTTACAGAGAGCCCTTTCTCTACTTCTCAGTTTTCTGCTGCCTACATTCTAACCCTCTCTTTCTTCTACCAGGCGCCTGTAATCCCTTTCCATATTGGCTGCCAAAACCCCCTCTCATTGGGGCTTCATCTCATCTACAGAGATAAAATTCTGAAATTTCCATCATCCATTCCTTATCTATATCCTTTAAAAACACCCATCCTATCAGTGAGTTACATAGATGTAATCATCTTTTGACAACTTAACTCAATGTTATAAAAGACTAATCAGACTTCTGCTAACTCTCAAGGAAACATTTGCCTAAAAAACTGGAAACTCTTCTGAGTACATGGAAGAAAGTTCTTGGAGTAGAAGAGTGATCAGTTCACTCTGTTAAGCTAGAGGAGAGAGCATGTGTGACTGGGGACTGAATATTAGCACTGCATTCTAGCAAATGATGCCCTTCGAATTGGGTGATGTGGTAGTCCTGTCACAGTGGTCTTAGGTTTGAGTTTCATGAAATAAATTTCTAAGGAACATACCCCATAGAAGAGCCTGCTCAATATTGACTCAGAAGAAACTCTCACACTCACGGTCCATTTTGACTTGGCTCCCAACTCCTAGGACTGGCTATGCTTCCAGGAACATCTGTATCAATTTCAGAATGTGCACAGAAGGAAAAGAAGAGCTCCAATTTTGTGAGTCTTCCAGTGTTTCTGCATTATTTCAAAAATATTCACAGGGATTCAAAATCATATGCTATTGTTTCACTCACATTCCTCACTCACCCTCAGTTTTCTAGGTTTAGTAAAGTGGATTGTAAAATGTTTATACTTACCTCTATGCAGCTTAGTCACATTGGGTATATTGTTAACTTCAAGTTATATCAACTTTAAATGTTATTAGATCTGTCTGCCTGTTCAGTATTTCCCCTGTTCTTCCTAGAACATATCATACATTCATCATCATCATTATTGTTTTTGGTAAATACTATTTAAAAGACATTGATGCCTTGTATGTTTATATTCTTAGAGGAGGGACTCAGAGTATTGATAAATGACTAATGAAAATATTGAAGACTGGCTTATTTCACATGTGTCTAAAATAAACATCGATTTGAAAAACTCTCCAAAAACAAAATCCCTGAGTTAGAAATTGAAATGTAAATCACTTAAGCCTGGCTTCACTGTTTCTCTAGACTTCCTGATTTTATATGTACTAAGAGAAGAGCAAGAATAGCCTGCAATATTGCACTAGTTCCACTTTCAATCCTGTTTTAAAAACAGGAAGCAGTGATGAGAGTGCACAGCATTAGAGCAACACAAACTTTGGCTCTGTGATAGACTTGGTTCAGTGGTATTCTGGGCTCCATTTCCACAGTCACACTGCAAATGCACAAATAGGAGTGAACATGATATTCCAACTAATCATGAATTTCATAGCTGCTCTGCCAATTATTTGTTGCACTCTGTTAATTACACTAAGGCTTAACAGCTTGCCCTTTTGAGTTTGAAAGTATATTTTTGACATCTCTTTTTTATCAGCAGCATGAAAAGTAAAAGTATATTGAGACATTTTGAGTTAAGAAAAAATAAATAGGCACTATGATAAAATTTCAACGTGCAAACAGAGTAAACTGAGGCTCAGGAACACAGAGATTCTTCCCCAAACTGTCACAGCCTGCTCAAAGAAGTCCCAGGACAGCACCCAGAGATCTGCAGCCCCAAATATCCTTGGTTTTGTTATAGACTCTAAAGTCAAGTTAGAAAAATAAGATAAAAATAATTTCAAAGAAAATCTGGCAGAGATCAGGGCGATGAAATTATCACAGTGCAGCCCTATTAGGTATATGTCATGTAAGTCTTTCCATTTAATCATTTACAGCATTGTTATGCATTTTAGCAAAATAACAGACTTAATAAATGTTTGTTGAATGTATAAATGGAAAACAAATATGGAAAGTAGTTAATATAAGTATATGTAGCCTACCAAAAAGTGTCATTGAATAAGTTTCTTATTTTAAAAACATGTTTAACTTATCCTTGACAATATTTTCAGGTTCACTGAACTATGGATATTTTACAATATGTCAGAGGCAGAAAGATACAGTGCTTTTCATACATTGTAAGACCAATATTCAGGTATTCTCAGAGATTAATATAAAATTTAAAAATGTAAAAATTCCACATTTCCATTCCAGAATAACCCTTATTTTTTTGTTTGTTTTGTTTTTTCTCATTACAAAAAAAAATTAACACATTTTTCACTGTCTTAGATTTTAGGAGGGTTATGTGTTTTTGTCTCCTTTGACATTCAGATTTCTTAAGGTGCCTGATATTTTTAATCTAACAGAAAAACTCTCTTACATGACATAGGCTTTGTAAGGAAAATTATCTTGGAGGCAAGCATTGAAAATACTCCCAGAGAATTCTACTTTTAAGGAAATTATTTTGGGTTTTCACTGTTACAAGAGCAGCATGGTTGCTCCAAACCCCAGAGCCAAGGTCCTCTCTCTAAATATGGGACACCTCCATGCAATGTGATCCCATTCCTGTCTCTGTGTGCGTGGGCAGGGCTTTTTCTCCAAGTCTGCTAAGGGCTCATGGAAACTCCACAGACAAATATTATTTCTCAGAGAAATTCATTTCAATCCCCTGGAAAGATCTGATGTTGATCTGTGGTAGAGCACAGTCTGTTTGTTCCCTTGTGGAAATGACTTGTGGCTGTGGTAGCTCCAGTAATGTGTGGCACAACCTTCGTGTCACGCTTTCCTGACAGGTCAGTAATTAACTTGCTTTGCAATTGTTTGCCGTCTCCACCACAGCAGCCATTTACCAAAATAACATTTTAATTTCAGTTTCCTTCCAGCTCACTTTCCTTTTCTTTTTCTCCCTGTGGCTTCTACATCTCTATTAAGTCTAATTTCCCCAGACCACTTCCATAAGCTGAGAGCGTACAATAAAACCCAGTTTCAAAAATGTCAAATATAATGAGAAAAGAAGATCACAGTAAAGGAATTTGACCACAGCCACTCCACTGGGTAACATTGTCTTTGACTGGGCAGGTGTTACATATAGGAAATGTGATAATAAGGTTTTGCATTTATTTAACTTATATCAGGGGATCTGGAGGATAGGCTGCATTTGCTGATAAAAGTCTGGCAAGGCAGCTGCATGGATAAACTGCAATACAGTTATTGTCATTGCACCTAAATGGTGACAATGACAAGTAAATTATATTTTGAAAGTAGGATTCCCTGACAAATTTGTGTGGTAGGCAACCCTGATCTTCCTTAGCTCTTGGGAACCTGTTGCCACCCATGATTCTCTGGGCACCATGACCTTTTAAATCCCATTCTATTGCAAGCAAAGCAGCTGATTTTACATTTAAAATATTTATGGATCCTCTACCCTGAAAAATAGACTTACTACATCCCACAGGGTCTACAAAAATCTTTAAGAATTCTGCACTAGAATTAAACACAAGCAGGCTTCTCTGTTATGAAAATTGAAAAGGATGCAACGAGGGAAGGCCCTGGGCACAATAAAGGTGGCATTAGGCCTAGAGAAGTGGAGGAGATGTTCTATGATATCTAGGGCTCCAACAGGCAGACAAGGGATATCAAGAGCAGTGCAGGACAAGGTTACCAGAATTAAGGAAAACAGGAGTGACTTTCTACATCAAATGATACAATGTTATTTAGTTAAGTAGGAAATTTAGGTAAAGATGGTTGATTATGGCTGGGTTAGAAAAACCTTGTGGTTCTTATTAAGGAATTGGGATTTGTGTTACAGATCCTAGAGAAATGTGAGGACTTTCTTTAAGGGATAATCCCTTTTCAAAAGATTTGGTGCAAAACAATCCATAAGAATGGATCTCCAATGACTGAGGCTGCAAAATGAACATTACCCTGTTATGGGAAATAAATATAATCCATGATAAATACCACTGAATTCATTTCTAAATACCAATCTTGTGATAACAGCACCCTGTGATACGGAAACATATTCTAGAATTTTAGAAACCTCACTTTGAACATCCAGGTATGTGTTTATTGCTCCTAGTCCACAGATCCCAAGAGAAGAAAGGTAAGGAAATGATAGGAGGGACAACATATTTAAGATAAAAGACATCAAGATACAATTGCATCTAATTAAGAAGATAAAAGATAAATGAAGTTAAGATTAGTGGAACTGCTTCTGAATTCCTCTCTGAAGATGAGGCAGGTTGGAAAACACTGAAAAACAAACAGGAACAGAATGGCTGTGCCCTTGTAATTATATTTAGGGAGCATAAGAAATTTCATGAAATGGTAATCTCCTTAAATTCAGAGGAGAACTGTAAGGGGCGTAAGTAATGCAATCTTCTCTCTGTTTCCTGTCAGTTTTGACCTAATCTAGCAAGAAATGCTGAGCCGTTTTCTGCCTCTTGTGTACAAGTATCAATTAAGGAAAAACACGGTGACTATCTTAGGACAGTGATGATAAAATGTCACTTAAGGAGAAACATCAGCTGTAGAACAAGCTGTTCGGCAGCCACAGCATTATAAAACACTGGCAAAACAAACAGCATCTCAAGATAGAGCCTGGGCCAGGCCTAATTCTCTGATCTTTGTTGGAAGTGAACAAGTGCAAAATGTACATTTTAAACTAAAAATTATATTGTTGTCTTGGGATTTCTTGTTCTATGGTGATTTTTTTCCCAAAAGGCTTGACTAAGTGTCAGGGTCCTTTTATCAAGCATATTAAATCTAATCCTCCATTGGTTGCAGTTTTACCAGGCCCCTATCTCTATCTTGGCCTGCACCAGGTTCAAATTAGGGGAAGTTGCATATTGCATAATTAGGGTTTCACAATAATTAACAGAATTCAGTAATTGACAGTGGTCAAATATGGCTAACATTTGTTTCATTTAGAGAAATTTGTTATGGTATCTATTACTGTTTTCCTAATGCTGATTTCTCAAACCCTGAAATGATTGAATTGGATTTTAGTGCCAAGAGGGCCCATCTGAGGATCAATGAATAATGTTAGAGTTCATCGTTGTGAAGGACAATGATGACACATTAACACAGAAATTTTCAGAATATCTTCTTTGATATATTTTAAATTAAGTTACTCCATGTTCAATTATTCATGAGTAAAATATTTTAAATAGCTTGTGTGTGGGTGTGTTAGCATGCAGGTACATGCCTGTGTTTGTGCAAAAATTTCAATTAATTGTTACAAACTGAACACACTCATGTAATAATAGCCAAATCAAGAAACACAATGCTGTCAGCACTCCAGAACCCCCTTAAAGCCCGGTTACAGTCACTGCTCAACCCACCAAGGGAAACTATTAGTCTGTCTTCTTTAGTTTTGCCTATTTTTTTAACTTTATATAAATCTAAACTGTGTACTTTTTCTTGCAGGAGTTATTTTATTCAAACTTTTACTTGTATAGATGATGACTATGTAGTATTTTCTTGCAAAGTGCCTATACAAGACGTTTTCCTCATTTTTCTATTAGATTGTTTACCCTTTACTTAGTTTTTAGGAGTTTTCCAGATGCAAGTTATTTTTAATACATACATTGAAATAATCATCTTTTCCAACTTGTGGGTTGCTTTTTCTCTCTCTTGATATATTTTTGAGAATAGAAGTTCTTATTTTTAATATTGTTTACTTTATCATTCACTTTCTTTATGATTAATTTTTGTTTTCTAAAGAAATCCCTGACTGAAATGCAAATCAAAACTATACAGAGATGTCTTTCTACTTCAGCTAAAATGGCAGCCATCAAGAATACAAATACTAATTAACACTGGAGAGATTTAAAAGGAAATTAAACAATTTTACCCTGTTAGATGAACTGTAAATTTGTACCACCACTCTGAAAATCAGTATTGAGGTTCCTCAAAAGATTAGAAATGAAATCACTATATGACCCAGCTATACCGCTTTTCAGTATTTATCCTAAATAATTAAAGTCAGCACACTATAGTGATACATGCATACCCATATTTATATCAGCACAATTCACAATAGCTAAGCTATGGAACAAGCCTAGGTGTCTGTCAATGGATGAGTAGATAATCAAGATGTGGTATATATATACAATGGGAGTTTTATTCAGTCATAAAGAAGCATGAAATTGTGTCATTTTCAGAAAAATGGATGGAACCTAAGAACAAACATTATGTTAAATGAAACAGGTCAAACTGAGAATGTTTAGTGCCATATGTTTTCTCTTTATGTGGACGCTAGAAAGGAAAAAGGCAAAGCAAGGTGGTAGGGTGGGTATCATGGATCCATGAAGTGGAAGACAAGGACCAGAAGGAGGGAGAATAGGTGGGAAAAGAGAAATACTGGGGAATGATACTGACCCAAGTATATGGGATCAGTATATTTGTGTGCATGTATGAATATGTAAAAACAAATCCCACCATTACACACAATTATAATGCACCAATAAAAATAAAGAAAAAAAGAAACCTCTACCTGATTCAAAGCTATAAACTTATCCCATATTTTCCTCTAAATGACTTACTATTTCAACTTTTAATTTTAGAACTGTGATTCAACTAGAAATAATTTTGTGTTTGGACTGAGATAGGAATTGTTTTCTTTCCATATTATTAATTCATTCATATATGTTGTCAAGTTTTAAGGATTTGTCACCTTTTGTGTTTTGTCAAGGTGGAAAAGGACCAGGAACTGGCTCTCCATCTAAAGTAACCAGCTGCTGGAGAGTTTGCCTAGCCACAGTGATGACAAGAGGTGGAATGTGAAAGGTACTGATAGTGTCCAATGATTGCATTGATCTCTGATTACAATCAGGGTAAATATTGGCAACTGGGAATACAAATTGAGTAGGAATAGTTATATAAGAAGTAGGCAGAAACAGGTGGTAATCTGGGAGCAGTGATGCTAAGAAGCCGTTTTCATATTGCTGTCAACTAGGAAATTCGTTGCGGAGTTCTCAATGCTGGTTGTTTGTTATGGTCTATGTAAATACATACAAGGGAGACTAATGATGGAAAGGTCAGACCTCAATCTTAGCAAGTGCAATTAGACAACAAATGACCAGGTTATCAACAGAAGAAGTTGTGGTCAGAGACAAAGCAAATACCCAATGAGGAAGAAGTGGACTTTTGAAGTGCTAGGACTTGTACATAAATTAAGAATGAACTTGGCCGGGCGTGGTGGCGCACGCCTGTAATCCAAGCGACTTGGGAGGCTGAGTCAGGAGGATCTCGAGTTCAAAGCCAGCCTCACCAACTTAGTGAGGCCCTTAGCAACTCAGTGAGACCCTGTCTCTAAATAAAATACAAAATAGGGCTGGGGATGTGGCTCAGTGGCCGAGTGTCCCTGAGTTCAATCCCTGGTTCCAAAAACAAAACAAAACAAAAAAAAAAAGAATGAACTTGATGTGCACATAAGCCCAGACCAAAAGCCAGGGTCACTTGTTATAGTTTATTATTGAAACCACAAATTCTCATTTCACTGGAATTAAAGATTACTGTTTGTTAGTTAGGATTTCCTCTGGGAGTGAGGAACAGAAATAACTAAACTTCCATTGAAAATGACTACAGGACTCCATGGAGAGAAAGGCGAAAGCTATACAGCAAGGATTCTGAATGGCCAATATATGGGACTTATTAATCACCTTCCACAGATACTTTAGGTCAGTAAGACTGAGGGTGGCCTTAGAAACTACATGGTTGGCCATCACCTCTCAGTAAACCAGATGAATCCTGGTTTTCTTTAAGTTAGTTTTATAAAGTTTTATAATTTTTTTAATATATCCAATCTTCTAAAATTGTTACTAATTAATTACTTTAGTGCTTTATTTCTTTTACTTTCTTTTTTTTTCATCCTCTTTTTGGTGGTTCTGGGGGTCCAATCTAGAGTTTCATACATGCTAAGCACACGAGCTACCACTGAGCTATATCCCCGTCCCTTGTGCCTTATTTTTAATATCCACCTCTACTAGGTTCCTTTTGTTCATGTTGCTGTTCTAATTAAGTTTTCTGTGAAGGAGGCATCACTTTAGAACATGCTGGTGGGGAGAGAAAAGCATATGTTTTTGTTGGAAATAGTGAAAAGGTAAGTGAGCAGGTAGGTTAGTAGCTAAGTGAACAGATACACAGACACATATGAAAATGATGTTAAAGGTATCCTACTTAAGACTAATTAAAATACGATGTTTATAAGAGCAAACATCCTGTTCTAAATATTGCTCCAAAATAAGCACTTTGTTATTTTGTTTTGTTGTTGTTGTTTATTTGTTTATATCATTAACTTGGTAAATATAAGTAAAATGACACCCATTTAAACACTTGGAAAGCAGTTCTCCTTATTAAAGATGAGAGGAAGTTTGGTTTTAGGACAAGAAATTACACAAAATATTGTTTATACAATCTTTTTTTTAAGAAGCCCAGGATATCAAAGTAGTGAAAATTTATCTTCTAGTCCACATTACCTAAATTGAGAATTTTTGGCTGTTTTTTTTATTCCTTGTCTTTGAAGATTCTCTACTAGATTCTATTTTGTTCTTTGTATATCTTAAAATGTATCCTATTGTTTGTAGGTAGAATAACTGAATGCTCTCTTCATGCTTTTAAGTCTCTTGAAGTGCTTCATATGCATTATCAGGACCCTTAATCCAGGAGTTATTTGGAAGGCTAGATCCTTCATTTAAACCAGTTTGATTGTGCTTCATTCTCCTCAAAGAAGATGAACTTTTTATTAAGGCTTTTATGTTATTTTTAAATATATGGGTTGTTACAAAATTGTTACTAATAACTTTAGTGCTTCTCACCCCTCTTTTTTCTTTGTGGTGCTGGGGATCCAACCCACGACCTCACACATTCACACATGCTAAGCACATGTTCTGCCACTGAGCTACTTTCTCAGCCCTCTAAGGTCAAGATGGGAAATAGAAGAGGTGATGGTTAGATGTGTGACCTACCTATGTTCCAGCAAATTGCTACTATAATTCAGCAAATTCTGTCTTAAGTTAGGTTCCTCACAAAGTAAAATATGGGATTTTTTCTTGGGCACATTGAAGGTAAAAATGAATGCTTAAATATTTAAAATCTTGAAATGGTTATCAGGATTGTCTTATTTAAATTATTAAGCAGTATTTTCCCTTCTGTCTTGCCTTTATTTGCATATATCCTTTGTCACGACTACTTTTGAGACTTAAGCGAATCTCTTCTCTGAATAGATAGCATGTGTAATGAACTGGGTTGCACAACCACACCCCGGCTACATTTCTCCATCTTGTGCTCTGGTGAATTTCATGTACATGAGTATGTTTATGTATGTGTGAGCATGCATATGTGTAAGTGTGCGTTAACAGTTGTCATTATCGTTAACTTTACCAAAGGCATATAAATCACCTTTTTTATGTACCCCATAACAGTGCTCCCATACACATATAGCTATCTGGTCCATAAAATATATCATTTGATTCATAAATATAAGCTGAAACAAAAAGTAATATATTCACTATTACTTAGTAAACTTAAACTTTTTGAGACATATTTTAATGATTTAAAAATGCTTTGGGGAGGGTTGGCAGCAGAAGAAAATTTATTCTTTCTAGTTAGGAAAATGAACTCAGTCATGAAAGCTAGAGAGACAAAACAAAGACCTAAATGAAAAGCTATACATAAATGGATGTCTTTACACAGAATAATTGAATGTTCTAGACAGTCTCTAAACATTTATTAGGATTTATTGGATATACAGAAGTTATTTGGAGGACTCTTGTTCTCTCTAATCATGGCACTCTGTTCCTGCTTTCTTAGGAGAAGCTATAAATTCAAGAAGAGGTGGAAAATCGGCAGACTGCCAACCAAATTCAACCCACAGACATATGTTGTTGGGCCTGAACAATGTTTTGGAATGTTTTGAATCAATTTCCAATTGAAAAAGGAGGGCTGTTACTTAAAAGAAAAAAGAAAAAAGGTGTCTACATTTCTTCTCTAAAAAATCATTAGATGTAGCAAACCAGTTCAGAGGAAACAGTCAGCTGGAGGTCGGCTGCATTCTGTCCTTCAGATGAACAGGTTTTCTCTGGTCCCTAGGTCCTCTCTTGCCCATTTCTTTTGCATAGATGTCCTGACTAGTGTGGAGGCATTAGGGACAGTGATCTCCGACATCAGTCACCTCTAGGAGCATTGCTCTTCTGATGTGTGGGTTGAGTGGGGTTTCTGTTGTGTATTACATCAATATAATTTTCAAAATTGTGCTCTTCTTAAATATAGGATGATCAGATTGCAAATGAAGAGCAGAACCAAGAGAATGTGTTTGTACACTGCTTTAGACAGAGGTTTATTGGTAGAATGTTTGATTTATTCTACCATTCTCTTCTTCCATTTTCTCAACATGATCTCACGGACAAAGAACAGGACACTGTACTGTGCTCTTAGCTATTGCAAAGCAAGTTCTCCTTTCTCCCCTTTCTCTGCCCTGACCTACTTTGCTGTTCCTACTATATTTTGGCAGATATTGATACCCTGACTCACAATTATTTTCTCTTCTCTATTTGAGCAGTGTGTCCCTTCTGTGAATTCCTTAAAGTGGACACTAAATTTGTCAGAGTTGTTGTCCACATTGTACCTAAACATTATAGATTTTTGGTGCCTATCTGAAATCTTCTTCCTGTAACTCCCCCAGTATCATGAGCATTTCCAACAAATTAAAGTTTCCCAAAATGCTTAGAATGGATGAGAATCCCTGTCAATCCCAAGTGGCATTGGATTCCAGTGTTATTATCTCTACTTGTCCATATCTAGAGCAACCAGATGGGCCTGGGCTATGGTGAATCATGGTCAGGGGATCCAGAATAATCATTACATCTCACCTTCCCTATCCCTGCCCCATGGGGCCATGCTGGCTAGTGTCTAGTGTCTACTTTATCAAGATGGTTTCCCACCCTGATCCAACCATCCACTTACTAATCTATCTTCCAAAGCCAGACTGCTTGCTTAGAGCCTGCTGATAAGCACCCATGGAACCCAGAGGCTCTCTAAAGTCAGCAGAAGTTACCTCCCCGGTGTTTTGTCAGCACTTGGGCTTCCTGCTTCCACACCTTATTCTCACTATTAGGTGACCTTATATAATTGCTTTCAAACTAAGTTTTCCCTTAGGAAATATAAGGGGAGAAATAAGACAGACTTCTTAACTTGGCCAACAACCTAGATACTGAACCTTCCAATTCCCTGTCTTATTTTTCTTTCTCAGACATATTTTGCTAGGACCCCAGCACAAATGCCTCATGGACCATCTGAATTACTACCTAGAAAATAATTAGATTTAGAATAAAAATGGGTGAAGAGAATTCTATATTTCTCTCTCTTCTTTCATCTTAGGTTTCCTTTGCTTCATTTTAACTTCTGGTGCTAGAGTTGTGGCTCCCTACCACTTCTGGAATTGCTGTGTGGTAAGTATGAATTTTTCAAAATTAAATGGTATTTTTGGTGAGGGCACATCTTGTAATTCTTGGTATCAAATTTCCATATCAACCAAAAATTGGTAAACAAACAAAGAGCTCATCTTTGCTCTCCCCCCACATAGCTATGTGGAGGAAATGAAACTAACAGCAAGAATTTACTTTCATGAGTTCCATCATCTTATCATAATACTTAGAATTGAGATAAACTAAAATTATATAAGTCTGATTTTTATATCACAGAAAAGGGGAAAATGGATACTGTTTGATTCAAGGCAACCTGATAAAACCATTACTGCTGCTGGTGCTATCACCACTACATTTGACCTTTTAAAAGCAATTACTGTATAACACACAATGGGGAAAGTTTTTTACATGTATTATTTGCTTTGCTTCCTTATGAGGATACTCCCCATTTTATAGATGAGGAAACTCAAAAAGATTAAGTGAATTGCCCAAAATAATTCATATATCAAGGAACTGGTGGAACACAGGATTTTTTAGATTCCCTAATGTTTACCCTTCAAATAGGTATCCCCACACAATTCAGTTTCTTCATATTTCATTGCCTTATCCTATGTTCAGTTTGCCTCCTGCTAGGTTCAATTTGATCTGTGTAAGCTATATACATGTATATAAAGGTCACGCTGAACCCCATTAATTAATTAACAAGTGTTAATACTCTTTTTTAAAAAAAGATCTTGCTTCACTCACTGGCTTGAGTGAATGATCAAGTAAAAAGATACATGAAAAATCATTTACAAAGCTCTGAAAAGACTATAAATAGATGCTAGACATTCTTACTTTATTAATTAACTTTAACTTGAACCCAACCATCACCCTTAAGACATAAAATACATTTGCAATAGGCAAGATAAAGGAGAAAGAAATGGTAGTATGAAAGCAATTAAGACTCCTTTGCTGCAGTCTAGACAAGGCTTGATAGATGCTATGAATAAATGAAAATAGAAAAGAGTGGGTGCTGCTAACATACAGCAATAGACTGGATGTAGTAATAAGTGAAGTGGAGGGATTCATGGCAATTTCAAGATAATTGTGCAGATGATTTAAAAAATGTAGGACTCTCAACCTTAGAAAGATGAGGAAGATCTTTAGAAGGACATTTAAGGATTAGAAGGATTCCATGGGGGAAGCAATGGTTTAAACTGGGACATATTCAAATTGAACTTCAGATAAGACACCATGAATATCAAGTGACAATTCTAAACAAGGAACAATCTTGGGGGAAATGTAAGGCCACAGATATTTAAGGATTTAAGGATCATATTTGAGGGATTCCATTTAAATCATGAGAATGAATAAAAATATCAAAATGTCTTGGAAAAAGGCATGTCATGTGAGTTACACATGTAATTAAAAATTTTCCATTAGCTACATTGTCTGAGTAAAGTGAGATAGGTGAAATTAACTTTAAGAACATATTTTATTTGGCCCATTATGTCAAAATTCAACAATTTCAACATATAATTAATGCAAAATGTTAATCAGATAATTTACATTCTCTTCATTTTTACTAAGACTTTGAAATCTGGTATTTATTTTACACACAATTCAGACTACCCATACTGCTAAGTGTTCAATAGTTGTTGGTGGCTTGTTGTTGCCATATGGGACAGTGTGGATTTAAGAAGAATGTAAGGGATAAGGAGAGACACAGGGAACAAAGGAGACAGAAAAAGAGGGATAGAAATTGGTACCTGCAAGATGACAGAAACTAAGGCAAAAAATGTTTTCTTTCTCACATGTTTTTAAACACCTCTACATAAGGCAATACATGTAGAGAACAAGCAACAAGTTTTGCACAGATGGCATTGTTTTAGACACTGAACAAAGCAGGATTCTTTTAGAGTCTTGCAGACTCTAAGGCCTCATGAATGAAACTCAACACTGCCTAACTGCTACATTTAATAGCCTTAGAAAACATACTATAATATAATGAAAATAGTGTGGATTTTGTACTCCCCAGATCTGTCTACAAATCCTGATCTACCCTACCAAATGGCTCTGTAAATTGGGTGCTTAATCTATTAACCTTTTCTTCCTTATCTTTAAAATGGGAATACTAACCCTTGTATATAATTTTTGTGGATAACACATGTTAATAGGTATGCAAAATACTATACCCATTATATACACTGAAAAATATTATAGCTACAGTGATAATCATGAACAATCCAACTCTAATAATTTGTATTGCTGAATATCTCATGCTACTATAAGTACTTGAGAATAAAGGAAGATTGTGCATTTCTGCTAGCACCACAACACTTTCCACAGTGGGATAAACAATACACATTTTTCCCCTCCAACATTCTACTTCATTTAGGAGGACTCTCAAAGTAAAAATGAGCAGCATTAATCAAAGGCTCAGATTACTTGATTCTCCCAGTGCATCTAGAAAAAATATGAACCTGAGTTTCAGTGCTTAGTTTCTAGTCCCTAAAAATAAGCAATTAACTAAAGCAGAAAGATAAAAGAACAAAAACAGAAGTTTCCCTTGACTCAGCACTCAATTTCCTGAGCATGTTACCTGTCACAGCTCTTTTAGAAAGAGCTCTTTTGACTATGCTTGGAAATAAATCAGTAGAGACTAGACAAAATGTTCTCTAAGTGTTTAGGAAACGAATCTAAACAAACAAAAAATTATTGAATTTAATGCCACCAACTTAGTAAAATAGCTTAAACTTTAAATGCTTAGAGATGATTTGTGTTTTCCATCAATTTCTGGCAATTTGTTTTCAAGTGTGGGTTGTGTTTTCTGATTTTCACAAAGTGTCATAGTATGTAATGGACACTATCCAACCTTTCATCATTTCATGTTACTCAAAACAGTGTGTGTGTTTGTGTGTGTGATATAATGTCAATTGTTAGAAATATATTGTAGCTTTTCTGCTCCTAAATTGTCCTGTATTTTAGACCCAGGGAAATTAACACATCTCTAGAAATCCTTCCCTGCTTCTACAGCCCATAGTAATGTTTATAGCATTTATTCTTTCACTAAATATTTATTAGTGTTCATTATTTTGCCTACTACTGTTTTAGGTTCTAAGTAATTGGTAGTTAAAAAATAGACAAGGTCAATACTCTCATGGACCACATATTCTAAGGTGAAAATAGCTACTGAACAATCTGATAAACAAATATCCAAAATGATATGAAGGAAAACAAAAGCAAAATGATGAGATAGAAAGCACCTTGCAAATCATGACAGGAGATTGGATTTAATTTGAGGTATAACAGAAAATCATCTGGAATGTCTTAGGAGAATTGTATG
The DNA here is from genome assembly GCA_020662805.1 of Glaucomys volans. Classification (NCBI taxonomy): domain Eukaryota; kingdom Metazoa; phylum Chordata; class Mammalia; order Rodentia; family Sciuridae; genus Glaucomys; species Glaucomys volans. The sequence continues at coordinate 1,181,376 of JAJEJO010000112.1, forward strand.
GTCTAAGTCTGAAGAGTTTACTCTGACTACTCCTTGGAGATGACTACTATGGAAATGTAGATTCAGGAGGAAAACCCAAAAGAATTTTGCTGTAATAAATGGAGGTGATAAAAAAATTATCGAATTCAATATATTTCGGCATTCCTTTACCTCTTTCCTATGTCTAATTTATTCCTGTGAACTATATAGCTGTTAACTAAAAAGCCCAAGACATCCAATCAGCATTTTATGAATATAAAACTTATGAATGCAACAAAAATGTGTTCATGTAAATAATAGCAATGATTTGAAAGAAAATAAATTGTACATAAGATATAAAAAGTTTTTACTACTTATTATTTTTTTGTATTTTTGTTATTATTTTCTGTTTTTGAGACCTACAGTTTTCTTGCCTTCAAATATACTTAATAATAAATTCCAGCATATAAATCACCTTTAAGCCCAAAACACAATAATTAAAGGTTGCAGAATCTCCCACCCCTTCAACCTTCCTATGTTAAATCAAATATGTGCAAATCAATATTTTTTCCATTTGTTCCTGTGATTTTCCCTATTTTGAAATAAGACAGTGAATTTGTAAGTGTGGTTTTATCTAAAATTTAATGTCATCAACATGTCACATTGTGGGGTATTAATTTCTCAAGTTGTAGGGGAAAGTCGTACCAACAGACAAAAGAAAATCAATAAATTAAAGTCTGAGAGAGAAAAAGTACACCTTAGCAAAAACAGAATAATGGAAGCTAATGCTGTATTTTGCAGGCCAGTATTATTGCTAATGAGTTGGGCGGAGATTAGACTAGGGGAAGGGAGGGAAAGAATGGAATCAAGTATAATTCTTAGGATAGTCCTGAAAGGACTGATGACTGGTGGTGCTATGAACTGAAGGAGAGAAAAAAAGTTAAGAATCAGGCTGGGTTGAGGGGGCAGGTGGGCAGTAATTAAATGATTTCTCTTAAATACACTTAGGTTGACTTTCCTTAGATATTCAAGTAGAGATGATGAATAGTAATTGTAAATTACTATTCAAATTGTAAAACTATACAATTGCATGTATAGTTTTAGAGCTGAGACAGGCTGGAGCTTGAAAGTTAATTAATGTATAGATAGTATTTATTGTGAAACTAAATAAAATCCCCTAGAAATAAAGTTAGAGGAATAGTTACAATCATTTCTAATAGATGTCTGACAATTGACCTCAGGGAAGATCAGCATTGCATTTAGAAGGCTGGATGAGAGGATGAGTTAGCAAAAGAGACAGGGAAAGATCCTCCGGTTAGTTTGGAGGAAAACTGGGAATAAAAAAATATCTGAGAAACTAAATGAAAAGACATTTGCAAGAAGCAAGGAGCATTTGATGGCAGCAGAGTGGATTATGTGAAGGTGCATAAGCGGCCATTAGATTTGGCAAAAGGAAGACCTTTGGAACTTTGTACTATAACATTACTGTGGGAATGGATTCATAAGTATAGATTTATATTTGAATTTTTTTTCTGTGTATTTTGTAGCTATGTAAAAAAAATTCCAATGGCAGAGCCCTTGCCTAGCATGCAGGAGGCTGTGGGTTCAATTCCCAGTAGCACCAAACAGAATTTTTTCTTTTTTTTTTCTTTTCTTTCTTTTTTTTTGCTAACTGCACAGTATGCCTAATTCTTTGTGTCCCTAATTTTCTGTGAACATACAGTAATTCTCAGTACTACACAGTGTACTTTCTTGAAGTTCAAAATTATTTATGAAGTTGAATTTAATTGGGCTACTGCCCATTTAAAGAGAAAAACAATCTGTTTTAAAACCCACAATTGTATTATTGTGTTATTGACAAGGCCAGTTTCTGGCTTTTAGGAAAAACTGTCACCAGATGAACTTTCCAACTATTTCAGTGAAGACAGAAACTATGAAGCATGAATTCCCTCAACTTCCTCTCCAAATTTCATCTTATCTACATCTAATTCATCTATATTCACACTCATTAAAGTGCTCTTCCTTCTGTTTAAGGTTATTTATCTCCTTAGCTAGTGATTATACCCATCTGTCTTAGTCTCCTCTGAGACCTGTTGGGTTTTTGGATTTATTCATTTTATTTGCATTATTTTTTCTCCTTCCTCACTTGAACATTCATTTCGCATCCCTCTTTTTGGATACTGCCTGTTTCAATCTTTAGAAAAGAAGTATTTTGTATATGCTATCCCTATTTCCTTATATCCTTTGATAGCTCACTCTAAGTCTTAAACTTCATCAATGTTTTGGTCCTCAGTTATGTAGTAAAGAGAGAATATATTTTGTTATGAGGAAAATAAATACACCTTTAATCTTTTAAAAACAAAACCAACCTTAAGAATAATAGAAGAAATAACAAATATAATTGTATTGAGATAGAATTTTCTGCAAATTAATGAAACTTGCAGAGTTTGGCAACCAAACCTATTAAAAAAGCTATTGAGTTTCTTCTACCAGCTTTCTCTTCAAGTGCTGGTGGAAGTTCAAAAAGCTATAACTAACATGAAAGATAGTCTGGCAACAACTATCAAAATTATTTTATCCCGTGTCTCATAAATAGCATTGCTGGGAATTCATCCCATTCATACGTTTTCATATCTACATAATTATATGAAGACATTCTTTATATTAACAAAATACTGAAAATTCCCATGACTACCACTCTTAATAAATACTAATTAAATTAAACATGACACATCCTCAGAGTATAACATTGTACAGGTGTCAAAAGAATACAAAATAGTCTTTTATTTTTGTTATGAAAATATTTTCAAGTTGTATTGTTAAAAAAAATCAAAGTGGAGAAGTGCATGTAGACATGGGATGTTTACTATGTTAAAGGAGGACACACGTAAGCATATACACACATGCACACATATACACACACATAAATACACACATATATAAACACATATATGCCTTTTCCATGAAGAAAGAGTGGAGGATAAAAAAATTGAGAATTTGTTACCTTTTCTTTAATTTGAGAGTGAATATATAGATAAAAATGAAAATAAGAGAAAGATTTTCTTTGCAAGTTTTATATATCATTAAATTTTGATTTTTAGTCATCTCATTGCATCACTTATTTTCAGATTAAAAACAAGCAAAAAGACATTCATAGAAAGGAAAAAGTCATTATAACTACAGCCAGGACAAGCATCTCAGTCCATGGACAGGAAAGTCAGGGGTTGTCCTGATAAGAACGCCCCACTTCTATGAAGTGCAACCATTTCTACAGAGCAAAAGGAAGAGTATGGAATTTAACAATGAGGTTGGTGGAAGAGGCAAATAAATTCTGGTGCAAAGTAAGCCACATAATACATCAAAGTGTGGACATATAATTATGTATATCCCCTGCTTAAAAACACAGTTGCTACTTATAACCCCGAGTCAGAATTGCCCAGCAGATTGATTCTATCATGACCTCAAACCATTTTTCTGGCCTTACATCCATTACTATACTTTCATTTAACAAAACTGGACAAATCACTTTTGTGATTTGTCTGTTTTATGGCTTGGTAAATAACAGGAATACAAAAATGTGAGATGAATTTCTGAAGATTATCTGTATCTTTCTATGGTACTTGTTACATTTTACCTTTATTATAATAATTATAATTTTCATATTTAAGATTATAAATTTTCAGAAGACAAATATTTTAATAAGTTTTCATGTAGGGAGTAGCTATTGAAAAATATTTTTATTCCACTTTGATTGAAACACTTTTTTTATTCTGACCTACCTTTAAACTAATAGTGTATTTTTGTCTCCAGGGTTTAAAGAAGTTGGGAAGTAATACTTTTAATTCTAACCATATGTGGCTCTGTAGTGGAGTTCTGTGGCTATTGCCCATGAGAATGCAACCACCCTTCTTCTGGGAAAGGATTTTAATTTCTGCTTTGTGAGGCACTCTTTTCAGCTAAGCCTCCCTGAGCAACATGTGCAGGTCAACCCAATAATGGGCCTGGGACCTGGGCTGTTCACCTGGGGTGTTTCAGTCCAGATTCACTGGTTGGTCTGCCATGATCATGTGACTCAGCTTCATCCAACCAGACCCAAATCTGAGGGTCTGTGGTGATGGGAAAAGGCATTCTTTGATACATTTTACTGAAAGGATCAGGCAAAAACTTAAAAACGTCTCGTTAACTCAGTGAGAGCTTCTGACAAAACTATTTACAGCACAGTGAAGAGCACAAGAATGAAAACAAAGCAAAACAAAAATGGAGGCCTAAGTCTGATAGCCTACGTGAGCTCCTGTATACTGCCATTCCTGAGTTTGTTATCCTTGGACTTCTCAAAAATAATAAACGTTGTTATTGCCTAGGCCAGTTTTAACTCATTTTTAATCATTTTGAAATGAAAAGATTCAGCCTACTAACAAGCCGAAATTTACAACACTTAAAAATGCATTCCCAAGTCTAGTCACATATCATTTATTTTTAAGTATAAAAATATGTTTCTGGTATTTAAATGGTTAAATTCAGAGTATTACATGATTTTTTAAAATGTATGTATAGGGCTGGGTCTCAGTTGGGAGAGTGCTTGCCTCACAAGCACAAGGCCCTGGATTCAATCCCCAACAACGCAAAAGAAAAAAAAAATGTATAAAATAATAATGTTAAATATTATCTGTGTAAATATCCAAAAATTTGAAGAATTAAAAATAGTATCAAAAATTCAAATATCAAAATTAAAAATGTAGTGCAATTATTTTTCACCTGCTTATATGAAAGTATATATTTCTTCAGGAATATATTAGAGAACTGTGGACATCTCTGTTAGGTCTTTCATGTGAGATACTCTCAACTTTCCTTAAATACTACATGCAGAACCAATGGTGACAAAACACTCTTCCACAAAATATCTCTCCTCAACTATTTGCCATGTATCACAGTGTTTTCTTGAAACTGGAATGCCAGTGTTTAATCCATAATTTGTATCCTGTCTGCTGAAGGAACCTGTTAAAATTCTACTGGGAGCAGAAGGCAAGGCCTAGCAAGGATGTCGAAGCTCTACAGACTTCTCTGAGAATGGTAGCTTGTATCAGATTTCCTAAGTGCTGGAAGATGGGATGAGTGTATCTTAAAGGTAATGGGAGTGGAATGGAAGGAGCAAGTTGGGTGCATACTTCAAAGTACCAAAACTGCGGGCCTCTAACCTAGGGACAGTGCCCGCCGCTCTAAACAGAACACTGAAAAGAGGCAAAAACAGGAATTTCACAAAAAAGTTTTCTGCTTTCTGTTTTGCTGAATGCTGGCAAAAGCTTGATAATCTTTTAACAAACCAGCTTTAAAATGACTTTCCAAATGAAATTTGTCTCTATTGTTTTATTTCCCCAAACCTTGGTTCCTATTTACCTATTTAAAGCATTAAAACATAGTAATCTACAGTAACTCATTTACAGTTAACAGTCTTAACTCATTTTGTCTCATCAGTTCAGGATGAGAAACACCAACAACTTAAATGCAGTATATAATATAAAATATAATTATTAAAGAGTATAATTATATTAAAAACTAATAATATTAAATTATAGAATACTGATAACTAATATTAGCTAATATTAATGTTATTGTTAGTTAATATAAATTAATAATGTACAAGTTCTAGATTATGATTTCCAATCTATTTTAATGTACCAGTGTCAATTTCATTGAATATTAATAGAATTACACACTTGGGACTTATTGGGTTAAGATTATGTCTGAACACTCATGAGATTATTTACAACTTGTATTTAAAAACAATTCTGAAAGTGACATAGTTTACCTATTACCCCAATAATTGCTTTATCTAAATCCATTCCAAGCAGTTTAATTTATTCTTAATTTTATGCCCTATAAAATATTTACATTTTAATTTTATAATTTCTTCAGGAAACACTTATTTTTCCAAAGAATTTTGTTCTTAGAAGTATTAAACGGTTTTAAGAACTTTTGTGGACTTTTCTTTCACGTCAAGATGATTATCAAGATATTCATTCTTGTCAATGTGTAAGTACTACAAATGTTTATTCATGTGATGCTCTTTCATAATACAAAGAAATAAAGTAATAACATATCAACCAAAATTATCTGAATTATACAGCTTCTATGATGCAGAGGTTCAGAACTGCGATATTGAAGATAGATTCAAATAGTGCTTTCCATTGTGAGGAAATGCAACAAATTGAAATTCTAATCAGAATATCAAAGCAAATACATATTACCAGAGTTTTCTTGCATTCTAGCAATAAAAAACAGTATTGGACACCATATCCTAATCTCTATTTTTCTATAAGCATTTGAATAGTCAACAAGTAGCTATCTTCAGTATTGACAATTGAAGAGTTCTTAAAATGAAGTGTGCGAGTATGCCTAATAATTTCCTACTAAATTGACCATGTCAAAAAACATTTATATATGTCTTTCAATGGAAGACAATACAAGAAAAGAAACTGCTATGACTTATCAACCCTCTAACCATTTTTTAATAATACAAAAATATCAGTGTTGTGGGGCCATCGTTTCTTCCATCTAACAGCACAATAAAAATAATATTAGGAATGAGTGCATCATATCTTGGACTTTTATTAAAATTCTTTTCAAAATCTACATTCAGATTCATTTTAGGCATTTGTCTCTGAAATTGGCAATATTTAGATGTTTCTGCATATTTGTTACAGCACATAAAATATTTCAGAAAAGCAAAAACTCAATAAAAAGAAAAATTCTTGTTATTTTATGATTAAAAAATCCTCCAAATTTCTAAGGTTTATTATCTTTTAATATCTCAAATAAAGGAAACGATATGATTACTTTTTTAAGCAAAAATACATCTTTAGTTTGCCTCTATTCCCAGAAGTAAGTTCTTCAGTGAAATCAGCTATGACATCTCTTTCAAACAAAAAGTTTTTTTTATGAATTAGAAAACTGCCCTGCATTTACCATAGGTATTAAGTAAGATTTAGGGAGAAAATTCAATTATCATGACAGAAAATATTTTTATATTCTAAAACTTGCTTTCTTTAATGGTGATTTATTATAGTCCATAGGTGAGAAACTTTCTAAAAGGGCTGTTAATGCTGCCTTTAACATGATGCTTTAAGGTGGATAACTGAAATTGAAGATGTTTATGTTATGAAATGCCTTTTTTGTCTTTCATAATCTAGATCTTGAATGATACAACCTTTTGTAAAACAGTCAGTTAAAGGTATATAATCCTACAGTTTTTTTCTAGTAGTTATTTTTAAAAGCACCTTCCAACTAAACTATACTGTATTCTGTACTTAATATTTTAGTCTAAAGTCTCAGTGAAAGATCACAGTATAATATCTTAGTAAAGGACTTTAGAATTTGATAGCTACAAATATGAAAAGAACATGCTTTTCTACACCAAAGGAAACTAGCATGTTTTAATAACAGGTAAAAGCATCGCATTTTGTAGAACTGTTTATATGTTCACATCAAGATACAGGAGAGTCTACCACACCTTTTCAGGTTTAAATTCCATGAAAAATATATATTTAAAACTTACTTACCTTTTCTCAGTGACGACTTGTTATTGAAACTGCCATCAACTCCTAACTGTTAATGACTATGAACAAAAACGGAAAAGAGTAAAGTCACATGTCTGAAGAGTAGGCCTTTGTTGGCTGCTGCTTAATTTCAGTACTGGAGGAAAAAAAAAAAAAAAAGGCGGGGGCTAGGGGTAGGCACAAAACTTTTAAATAAAACCACTTCCTGGGTTGATCCGGTTAACCACACACATCACATCATTACCTGATTTGAAGAAATTGCCTTGTATAGTCAACAATATCATTATTTTTCAATGCAATTGTTGACTTTAAGACATTTCACATTTATATATGTTTCACCAAGTTTGAGTTATGGGGGAAATGTGTGATTAAAACTTTAGCAGTGGGGAGGAACAGGTTGCTAAGCACTGAGGGAACTTCCCCTTTCTCTGCCTTCTAGAAAGGGCTTAAAAAACGGCATCTCTGGTGTGCTGGGTGATTTGAGGGAGTTCCCATGCTGTCCAGAGGCCTTGCCTATTGACTTGGGAAACCAAGAAGCCACTTCTGATTCACCCAACTGGCACTTTTGCCTCACTCATGGATGAACTCACAAAGAGCTGTTCCAGTCACCAAGGTCATGTGCCCTGGGCAGGTTGCATTAGAACTTCAGAGAAACAGCCCAGAGCCATGCAGCACTCTGAGCATCTCTGAAGGAAAGAAAGGTACGCATGGGCACACGCTGTGGCATTTGCTCACTGTGGCTCTCACAGTACTGTCCTCTCCCTGGCAGTTTCCTAAGCAGTTCTGAAAAGTGTGAAGAGCTTTTGCTCTAGCTGAATAATTCTTTGTGTGGTCTGACTTAAAAAGAAAAATAAAATAAAGGTTCTAAAGGGCATCATTTTGGCAAGCTGCTATGTGCCCTCCTATGTCAAATTTCAACCAACCAAAGACATGAGAAATAACAATAGGACACGCATCTTTACTGAGCCATGGAGTTCAAGAATTAAGCTCATGGATTTCCAGGCTTGGTTGGTTTGTGAGATTTGCAGGATATTCATGAAAGGAAGTTTCTCTTCCAAATAGACAAAAAAAGATATATTGCAATCTCTTGTTATGCAAACCAACAGGACTAAAAAGTCGTGTGATAGAACGCAGTGCTATGGAATGTTTCACACACAAAAAGATGAACTTTGAAAATATACTTGGTATATATAATCCAAGTTAAGAATGACATTCCCTGATATTTTTTCTAATTTCTCTTTTTTTTTTTTTTTTTTTTTTTTTTGGATTTTTTTGAGACTGAACCCAGGGATACTGAACCACAAGCTACATCCCCAGGCCTTTTAATTTTTTTATTTTGAGACAGGGTCTTGCTGAGTTGCTGAGGGTCTCCCTAAATTGCTAAGGCTGGCCTCAAAGTTGTTATCCTCCTATTATAGCCTCCTGAGTCACTGGGATTAGATGCATGGGCCTCCACACCCAGCTAGGACCCATAGCTTTTGAATTATTGTTATTAATTGTTATTGTTAGTCCTCACTCCTAGGACTCTTCTTTTTAAAATCATTCAGATTGACTATTGAATTCCAATCAATTATTATTTACAGGATATTTACAGTCCAAAAAATTTTTACTGAATGTTACTTAACACAGAGAAGATGGAAAGACCATGATAGTAAAGTGAGATCTGAATTTAGGACTCAGTTCTGACTTGGTTGAAACTTGGTTGGGTCACTTAAGTTTTCCAAAATTCAATTTTCTTATCCATATAATGGGACATAGAGATGGAAAAAAAAAGACCTCTCATTGCAGGGGATATATAAATAGATTTAATTATTTTGTATATCACAAATAATTTTAGACAGCTACATTAGCATGAGCTGAAAAATGCAGATGCCTCCTAAGGAGCATACTTTAGTATGTCCTACTGGAATGAAACCTTTCTAAATTACAGTCAGACTCAGAAATTTAGGACAAAGAACATTAGGACTTTTTCTTAAATAGGTGCAAATATCAGATAGAAAATGGAGAAAAAAATGCATTTTTTCCACAGTGGGGGAAGTGAGTCACTTAGGCAATGATGTACTTGGGTCTGGTATCCAGAAGAGGAGATGCTCACTATGATGCAGGAGCTGGGTTAGTGCTGTGACACCTGTGGCTGCATGTGTTCACACTTTGCAGTTGTCAGTGTTTATCGAATGTTTGCTATAAGCCAACCATTGTGCCAAGGACTTTATGTTCATTCTGCCCTTTAATCTTCACAGCATCTTTGCAAACCAGTCAGTGTTATTATGCCCTTTACACATGAGAAAACTGAGGTTAGTTTATTGCCCAAATTAGTAAAGAGTAGAATCAGGAATCAAACCCAAAGGCTCTGACCTCTGAACCCTTATTCTAAATTACTGTGCTGTTCCTAACCACTTGATCTGCAGCAAAACTCTAAGTGAATAACAGTGAGAAAAGTTTCACTTCTGGTTTTCCTTCTTGCCTCTTTCTTGACAGGAATGCTACACTTAGCTGGTAGATATGATTCCTGAGAGTCATACAAAATCATGTCCTCAAAAAGTTTTCTCAATTATAAATCTATATCAAAGAAATTAAAAGAAACTCAGTATAAACATAAATATGCTATGTTCATAGATATAAAACAATGGGTATGTATCAATCTGCCCCAATTATCTACAAAGAGTCCAACAAAATCCCGCTTTTAATTCCAACTAGACTTTTTTTTTGTTGTTGTTGTTTTTTAAGAATGCACAAGCTCATTTCAGAATTTCAATAGAATATCTAAGAATACCTGGGCTCTTTTTAAAGAAAAACAGAGCAGACTGTTGACTTTCTCTATTAGATATTGACATATTCCATAACCCACACTATTAAAAAATTAAAGTTAGCCAAGGATCATCTCAGACAAAGCTATTTATTTGATAACTTAGTACATGACAAAGAAGGCATCAAAAATAAATAAAAAGGAATAGATTGCTTTAGTAGATGGCGTTGGCAAACCATACTCATTAAACATAGGAAAATAGACTTGGATCTCCACATCAGACCACTAGCAGAAATGGACCTAATATGAGTTAAATCCTACATTTGAAGGTAAAGCTATGTGCTGGCTGACATAATACAATAAATAAAATGTGCAAAATAAAACTTTCTAAAACAGTATGCTTTGAGCAAAAATATATAGATATGACTACCCAATAATTAGAGAACTTTGTTAAGTGTATAATATTATACACAAAGATTATAGAAAAATAAGAAGTTGGTAGATAATACCTATATTGGCAAAAGATTAATACATACCAATAGAAAAACAAGAGGCAACTTAATTGGGAAAAATGCAAATGAGTTGAATAAATAATTCACGAAAAGGAGAATGCTGTAATATCCAACCAGCATATTAAAAGATGCACAAACTCTACAGTAATCATGGTAAAACAAGTTAAGTCAGCTTCTATTGTACTGGTTAAAATCTGGGTGAGAATGTATGGCAAGAAAACACTCTTATTCCTTGCTGGTAGGATTATAAACTGGTCATTCTGACAAGCAATTGGGCAAAAATTAGCAAAATAAATGCAGGCAAGCAGTATGTTGCAGCAACCTGACTCTAGAGCAGATACATGGTCCAGAGAATTTCCTCCCATGGAGTTGTTTTCCCTACTTGGTCACAACAAATTAATTGATTGGTTGTTATGGGTCAAGTAATATTTACTTACATTGTGTCTGTTTTTGTGTATCATTAGGGTGAAAAACAAGTTTCTAGGCTCTCTGTATAGATGATATGAGTTAGGCACTCAAGAAAAGTAGAAAAGGGGAGAGAGATTGGCTTCCACTGAGAAAGAGGTGGGTTCCCTGTGACAAAGATGAGAAAAAGAGATGGGTTTTCCTCATTGGAGGAGGGTTGTGCTCTGTTCCCAAGAAGATGCCCAGAATTAGTGAAAATTTTAATTTGGAGGCAAGAATTTATTTATTGGACACTTACTATAGGTTAGGCAATTTGTATACTTTAGGTATACTGTTGTTATAGATTGAATGTTTGTGTTCTCCTAAATTTCTTATGTTGAGATCTTACTCTCCAGGGTGATGGTATTAGAAAAAGGGGACTTTGGATGTGAATAGGCCATGAAGATGAAGACCTCATGAGTTGGACTACTGCCATTACTAAAGAGACCTCAGAGAGTTAGCCCATCCCTTCTACCATTGAACCTATAGCCAAAAGGTATCCATGACAATGAATACCCCCATCTAACATGGAATCTGCTGATACCAAAATCTTGGACTTATCTGACTCCACAGCTGTGAGAAGGAATTTCTATTGTTTTCAGGTCACCAGTTTATGCTACTTTTCCTAGCAGCCCTAAGAGTCTTTAAAACCCATATACTGCTGGATGTGGTGGTGTACATCTGTAACTCCAGCAACCAGAGAGACTAATATTAGGAAGATCACAAGTTCAAGGCTAACCTGAGCAACCTTGTGAGACTCTGTCTCAAAATATAAAATGGGGTTGGATGTAGCACAGTAGTAGAGCACCCCTGGGTTCAATCCCCAGTAGAGGGTTTGCGGGGAGGATACTTATATATTACATATTGGTTAAAAAGGAGAGAGATAATTAGAGTATCTAGGAGATAGTAATCATTAATAAACTGAATACAGAGTAATGGAACATGCAATCTGAGGAAGTATAAAATTATAAGCTTGATTTGCCACATGAATCTAGCAGTGGGAGGCAAATCTCCCAGGCACAGAGAACAGCAAAAGCAAAAGCTGTGGATGAGTACTGGATCTGGCATGACTGAATAACTATGCGGAGGTCAGTGGAACTCCAGTGAAGTGGTCAAGAATTGAGCACTGGGTATAATGTCTGAGAAGTAGTAGATGGCTAGGCCACGTGGATCCCCTTGTCTTTATTAAAAACATGGTGAAAATGGAAAATATGAAGATGATCTGTCTCATGGTTTTACAAGATCACTGTTTTATGAATAATTCACCAAAAAGGGGCATGAGTAGAACACCAGGTGACTATTTGGCAAACTACTGTAATTATTTGCAACAGAAATTATTGGGACTGGGACCAAAGTGGCAGCAGCAGAAATAGAGGAGAAATGGTCAAATTTTGGATGCATTTGGAAAGGAGACTCAGTGAAATTTCTCTGGATCAGCCAAGAACAAATCAAGTTTAACTGAGACAGAAATGATTTCAGAGGAGCAGGTGCTGTTTGGGGACTGATTAGGCTGCATGCAGTGTATGTTAAGTTTGAGATGTTTATTTGTCCTCTCAGTGGAGATGATCGATATGCTGTTATATATGAAGGTATGTAAATCAAAGAAAGAGTACAAGTTAAATATATCAATTTGGGCCAGGTGCAGGAGCAACCCATTTTGGAAGGCTGAGGCAGGAGAATTGCAAGTTCTAGGTCAACTTCAGCAACTCAGCAAGGCCCTTTTTCAAAATAAAAAATAAAAAAGACTGGGGATGCATCTCAGAGGAAAGGTGCCCCTCAGTTCAATCCTCAGTATATTTTTTTAGAAAGCCAATATCAGTTTGAAAGTTATAAGCTTTGGTACTTACTAGCATGAGATATGATTGTGATAACCTATAGAGTAAGTTGTACAGGAAAAAAGAAAGCTTCAAGGACTGAACCCCTATGCTCAATTTAAATATTAGGAGACACAAAATTAGTAAATGATAGGGAACAGGGGTATCCAGCAATTTATGAGAAAAGAAAAGAAAAAAGAAAAATAACTCATGAATTTTATGTCCTGAAAACCAAACAAAAATGTTTCTTCAAGATGAGAGATTTATAAATTTTCAAATACTGCTGACACCTCAAGTAAATAAATGAAAGTAGCAAAATTATCTTAGATACAGCAACATGGAGATCACCATAACCTTGATAAAGGCAGTTTTTGCAGAATATGGGTGAGAAAATTATCTAATTTTAACAGATTGAAGATAGCAGGTGTACTTACTTTTAAGGAGTTTTACTCAACAGGAAAAAATAGAAGTTGTAGAAATAGTACAGCTCTCAGAAGGAGAATGGAGGCCCAGAATTTGCTTCTATTAATTTATTTTATTTGTTTTGGTTGGGAAAATAGCCATTTGGTGATTATTCTATAGAAGGAAAACTGACGATGCTGCAGAGAAAAAATAAGGGAGTCACAGGAGCACTCTCCTCTGGAAGGGGAGAGGGAGTGGGATCTAGATTTTGGTGGTGTTGCAGGCCCTGCCCTTGGATAGAAGTTTGGGCAACTGAGTCACTGAAACAGGAATTAACAAGAGTTCACTGGCAACATACAGGCAAGCAGGCAGGTATGTTTTAGGATTCAGTGGATGCCCCCTTCTGATTGCAACAATTTTGTCAGTAAAATAGGAAGATGGGAATGAGAAGTAGGATGAGGGGAAATGGGGCAAATGTTCAGAGTTTTGAGGAAAGAGGGGACAAAGTGAAACAGTACAACAATGAGAATTAATTCTATGATGCCAGGAACATCCAAACCACCTTTCTCAACTTGTGACCTTGTCCTTAGGGAGCATTTCAGGTATGTCCACAATGGCCTGGGAGCTCCCTAGATGCACCTGGGAATTCACACATTGATTCAACAAATATATACAAGAACTTTATTTTAGACAGCAGCAAGCTCCAGAGTTGCAATTTCTTGAGATCACTAGTGTCAATGGGTAGAGTAAGGCAGACAATAAACAAATTAAAAAATAAAGCTTATTAATAAATAATATGTCCATGAGTAGTAAGAGCCATAGAGAAAGTAAAGTCAGCAGATAGCAGGTATATACAGATCTTCAAAAAAATCATGATCTAGAGGGAGGTAGACATGGATTTGATATAGTGAGCCTTGTGGTGGAAGAGGGCATGATTTTTTTTTCATTACAGTCTTACATGAAGTATTGGAGTTCATTTTGAACAAAATTATACATGCAAGTAATTTGATTTCAATCTCCACTCCTTCTCCTCTATTCTCCCATCCTCACTCCCCCTTTCTATTTATCTATTTATCCAGATCTGCATATATATATGTATGTATATAAAATGATTCTGTTAGACATCTGCCATATTTCCTCTACTCTACTGATCTTCCATTCACTCCTTTATTTAGTTAGCTATTCAGTGCTTTCTACATGTATGTGAAGGAGATATTCCCTTTGGTATATTTATATATTTATATAACATGATTCTGTTAGATTCATTCCATATTTATTTCCCTGTCCCTTTCTCCCTCCCTCTCATATCCTATTTCTGCTCCACTGACCTTCATTATATCTTTATGATATCCAGTCCTTACCCTGATTGCCTTCTTTTCCATATTTTGCTTTAGTTTCTACGTATGAGAGAAAACATTCAACCCTTGATTTTCTGAGATGGCTTTCCCTTAGCATAATTTTCTCCATTTCACCTATTTGCCAGCAAGAGCCATTATTTCATTCCTCTTTATGGCTGAGTAATATTCCATTTTGTATATATACCACATTTTCTTGATGCATTCATCTACTGATGGGCATCTGGGTTGATTTCATAATTTTGTATTGTGCATTATGTTGTATAAAAATAGTGGTGGCTGTATCTATATAGTATGCTGGTTTTAGTTATTTTGGATAAATATTGAAGAATGGGATATGGTGGTCCCATTCCTATTTTTTGAGGAGTCTCCACACTGCTTTCCAAAGTGGCTCTACTAATTTGCAGTCCTACCAACAATGTCTGAGTGTACCCTTTCCCCCATAGCCTTACCAGCATTTATTATTATTCATATTCTTGATAATCAAGATTCTGACTGGAGTGAGAAGAAATCGTAAGAGTAGTTTTGATTTGGATTTCTCTAATTTCTAGAGATGTTGAACATTTTTCATATATTTTTTGATCGATTGTATATCTTCTGTGAAGTGTCTATTCAGTTCCTTAGCCCATTTATTGATTGGGCTATTTGTTTTTTGGTGTTAAGTTTTTGAGTTTTTTATATATCCTAGAGATTAATGCTTTATCTGAGGTGCATGTGGTCAAGATTTTCTCCCAATCTGTAGGCTCTCTCTTCACGTTATTGATTCTTTTGCTAAGAAGAGATTTTTTTGTTTGATTCCATCCCATTTATTGATTCTTGATTTAACTTCTTGTGCTTTAGGGGTTTTGTTAAGGAAGTCAGATCCTAGGTCAACATGGCAAAGATTTGGGCCTACTTTTTCTTCTAGCAGTTGCAGGGTCTCTGTTCTAGTGCCTAAATCTTTGATCTACTTTGGGTTGAGTTTCATGGAGGATGAGAGGTAAAAGATTAATTTCATTTGGTTACATGTGGCTTTCCATTTTTCCCAGCACCATTTGTTGAATAGGCTCACTTTTCTCCAGTGAATGTTTTTGGAACCTTTGTCTAAAGACAATAACTGTATTTATATAGGGTTGTCTCTGGGTTTTCTACTCTGTATCATTGGTCTATGTGTCTGTTTTGGTGCCAATACCATGCTGTTTTTATTACTGTAGCTCTGTAGTATAGTTTGAAGTCAAGTATTGTGATGCCTCCTGCTTCAATTTTCTTGCTAAGGATTCCTTTGGCTATTCTGGGTCTCATTTTTCCAAATGAATTTCATGATTGCTTTTTCTAGTTCTCTGAAGAATGTCACTGGGATTTTAACAGGAATTGCATTAAATATGTATAATGCTTTTGGTAGTATGGTCATTTTGACAACATTAATTCTGCCCATCCAGGAGCATGGGAGGTCTTTCCATCTTCTAAGGTCTTCTTCAATTTTTTCTTTAGTGTTCTGTAGTTTTCATTGTAGAGGTCTTTTACCTCTTTTGTTACATTGATTCCCAAGTATTTTATTTTTATGTTTCTCTTTTGATAAATTTATATTTAGTTCTCTCCCCCTCATATTATTTTTCTACCAGGGATTAAACCCAGGGGCACATAACCACTATGCTACATTACCAGCCGTTTTAAATATTTTATTTAGAGACAGGGTCTTGATATGTTGCTTAGGGCCTTGCCAATTTGCTAAGGCTGGCTTTGACCTTGCAATTCTCCTGCCTCGACATCTCACCTGCAGGTATCACAGGCATGAGCTACTACATCCGGCTTATCCATTTATTGGTTGGGTTGTTTGTTTTGACATTGAGTTTTTTCAGTTCTTTATATATTATGGATATTAATCACCTGTCCATGGAGTAACTGGCAAAGATTTCCTATCATTCTGTAAGCTCTCCTTTTAATGTTTTATTCATATCCTTTGCTGGGCAGAACTTTTTAATTTGCTGGTATCCCACTTAATCATTCTTGGTTTTTATTTCTTGAGTTTTAGGGGTCTTGCTGAGAAAGCCAGGGCCTATATCAATGTGATGGAATGTTGACCCTGTTGTCTTCTAGCAGTTTCAAACTTTCTGGCCTAATTTTTAAGTCTTTGATTAAGTTTTATTTGACTTTTGTGCAGAGTGAAAGATAGGGATCTAGTTTTAGGACATATGGATATCCAGTTTTCCCAGCGTCATTTGTTAAAAACTGTGTCTTGTCTCCAGCACAAATATTTGGCAACTTTGTCAAGTATCAGATAACTATAAGTATATAAGTTTGTTTCTGTGTCTTCTATTCTATTCCATGGTCTTTATGTCTACTTTGATTGCCAATACCATACTTTTTTTGTTAGTATAGATATGTAGTGTAATTTGAGATCAGGTACTGTGATGGCTCTTTTATCACTTATCTATTCAGAATTGGTTAGGTTATTCTGGATCTATTATTCTTCCAAATGAATTAAATGACTTTTACCTATAAAGAATGTTATTATTTATTTATTTATTTGGTACTAGGGATTGAACCCAGGCGCACTTAACCACTATGCCAAAAACACAGCCCTTTATTTTATATAGACATATAAAATCATATATATATGTATGATTTAAATCATATTTATATATGATTTAAAGACAGGGTCTTGCTGAGTTGTTTAGTTGCTTGCTAAGTTGCTAAAGCTGGGTTTGAACTCATGATCCTCCTGACTCAGCCTCCCAAGCCACTGGCATAAATGGGTGTGCCACGCTGCTATGCTGTCATTGGTATTTTGATGGGGATTGCATTGAATCTGTATATTGCTTTTGGTAATATGGTCATTTGGTTATACTATTTCCACCTATCCAAGAACATGGTCAGTCATTCCATCTTCTGAGGTATTCTTCAATTTTTTCTTCTGTATTCCATAGTTTTCATTGTAGAGAACTTCCTCTACTTTATTTAGATTAAGTCCCAGGTATTTTATTTTATTTATTTCCAGATATCACAGGGGGGATGGCTTTCCTGGTTTCTTTCTCTACTAAATCACCGTTGGAGTATAGAAAAGCTATTGAATTATGAGTATCAATCTTGTGCCCTGCTGCTTTGCTAAATTCATTTTTGCTCTCTAAAAGTCTTCTGGAAGAGTTTTTTTGGGGGGGCGGGTGGTCTTCAAGATATAGAGTTGTGTCATCAGAAAACAGAGATAATTTGATGTATTCTTTTCCTATTCATATCCCATGAATGTTCTTCTTTTGGCTGATTGCTATGGCTAGAGTTTTGAGGACTATATTAAATAGAAGTGGTGAGAGTGAACGTCCTATTATTGTTCCTGATTTTAGAGGAAAGGATTTCAGTTTTTCTCCATTCAGTATGATGTTGGCTTTGGGCTTGTCATGTATTTTCTTCATAATGTTGAGGTAAGCTCCTTCTATTTCTAGTTTCTCCAATATTTTTCAAATGAATGTCGTTGCATTTTATCAAAGCCTTTCTATGTCTATTGAGATGCCCATATGATTCTTCTTCTTAATTCTACTTACGTGATAAACTGCATTTATTTATTTGTGTATATTGAACCAACTCCTCATCCCTGGAATGAAGCCCACTTAGTCATGGTGTATTGTCTTAATATATTTTTGAATGCAGTTTGCTAATAATTTATTAATAATTTTTTGCATCTGTGCTCATCAAGGAGATTGGACTATAGCTTTCTTTCCTAGTTGTCTTTCTCTGGTTTTGCTATCAGGGTTATACTGACTCAATAGAATGTATGTAGAAGTGTTTTTTTCTATTTTAATATCATAGAATAATTTGAGAAAGACATGCTACTTATTTTTTAAAGTTCTGGTAGAATTCAGCTCAGAATCTATCTGTTCTTGGGTTTTTCTTTGTTAGTAGACTTTTAATTGCTATTTCAATTACATTAATTGATATTGGTCTATTTAGTTTGTTTATATCTTCCTGGTTCAATTTGAACAGGCCATATTGTGTCTAGAAATCATCAATGTCTTCTAGATTTCCCAGTTTGTTGGAGTAAAAGTTTTAAAAGTAGTTTCCAATGATTCTCTGGATTTCAGAAGTGTCTGTGGTGATATTTCTTCCTTCCTTTCTAATTTTATTGATTTGACTCTTCTCTCTCTTTCTAGTTCTTTGGCTAGGGATTTGGCTAGGGATCAATCAATCTTATTTATCTTTTCAAAAAACCAACTCTTTGCTGCATTGATCCTGAGTGTTTCTTAATTCTCAATTTCATTAATTTTGGTTCTGACTTTTATTAATTCCTGTTTTCTACTGATTTGGGGCTAGTTGATTATTTTTCTAAGGTCAATTTGGGATATAGTTTACTTATTTGGGATCTATTTTATTGTGTAGGCACTCATTGCAATAAATTTTCCTTTTAGTACTGCTTTCATATTCTCCCAGAGATTTTCATACGTTGTATCTTTGCTTTCATTTGTTTCTAAGAATTTCTTTATTTCTTCTTTGATCCATTATTCATTTGAAAGAGTAGAGTTTATTCTCTGTGTGCTTAAGTGGTTTCTATTATTTTTCTTGCTACTGATTTCTAGTTTCATTCCATTATGGTCCAATAGAGTACATGGGATTATACTGATTTTTTTTTTTTTTGGCGAACTTACATTGTGACAGAATATGGTCTATTTTGGGAAAAGGTCCACACACTGCTGAAAAGAAGGTACATTCAGCTGTTTTGGAGTGAAATATTATATAGATGTCTATGGGTCTGTTTGATTTATAGTATTATTTTAGTTGGATACATCTTTATTCATGTTGTGCTTTCATGACCTGTCAATTGGTGATAGAGATATGTTGAAGTCACCCAATATTATTATATTATGGTCTATCTGAGATATAATGTTAAGGAGCATTTTAAAAAATGTAAAATTGAGTACACTAACTTTAGGGTATATAGGTTTACCATCATTATATCTTGTTTTTGGATGTTTCTCTTTACCAGGATATGAGGTACTTCTTTGTCTCTTTTGATTATTTTTTTGCTTGAAATCAACTTTTCAGACATAAGAATGGCTACTCTGGCTTTTTATACACTCCATTTCCATAGAACTTTTTTTTCCATCCTTTTACCTTCAGTGTGTGAATGTCTTTGTTTATGAGATTAGCCTCTTGTATAAAATAGATAGCTGAATCTTATTTTTTGATCTATTTTGTTAGTTAATGTCTTTTAATTGAGGAGTTCAAACCATTCATATTCAGAGTTATCATGGATATGTGTGAGGTTTAAGATAATTTTGATTTTTTTATGTTGAATTGTGTCATGATTCTCATTTAATGATTAGTCCTGTATTGATCGTCATCTATTTGGGAGTACTAGGATTTAGTTTTGGATTTCTCTGTGTGCTGTTTGTCTTTGAGAATTCTTTGTAGTGCTGATTTGGTTGTCACAAATTCTTTTAGTTTATCCTTGTCATGGAAAGCTTTTATGTCCCCATTGAATACAAAGGAGAGCTTTGCTGGTCATAGCAATCTTGGTTGGCAACTGTTTTTGTCTAGAGCTTGGAATATCTCTAGACAAAAGAGGTTGGAATATCTCTAGACCTTGTTGTAGTGTTTAAATTGAAAAGTCAGAAGTGAGCCATATTAATTTGCCTGCAATGTGACCTGATTTTTCTCTCACAGCTTTTAATATTGTTTCCTTATTTTCTACACTAGATATTTTGATTATGATGTATCTTGGAGAACTTATCTTCTAATCACCTGTATTGGGGTCCTGTTTGCTTCCTGTATATGGGCATCTGTCTTCATTCAGATATAGGGGAAGTTGTCTATAACTATTTCATGGAAAATGTTCTAAGTGCCTTTTGCTTGTGTATGTTTTTCTTCTATCACAATGATTCTCAGATTTCAGTTCCTGTGTATTCTAATCATGTTCTTTTCTCCCCATTTATTGCATTCTGTGTGTTCAAGTTCATATGCCCTGTCTTTAAGGCTTGAAGTTCTGTCTTCAAGGTCTGAAGTTCTACTTTCTATATAATCTAATCTGTTAGTGATGCTTTCACATGAATTTTTTATTTGATAGTTTGTGTCTTTCATTTCTAAGAGTTCTGATTGGTTTGTTTTCAGTATTTCTATTTCTTTATTGAAGTGGTCTTTCATCTTCTGTATTTGCTCTTTTAATTCATTCCTTAGATCCTCTTTAATCTATTGAACATTTTAATAATTAGTTTTTTATAATCTTTCTCTTGGATTTTGTAAACCTCAGTCTCAGTGGGATCCTTTGTTGGGGGATTAGTTGGGGGACAAGATATTTGCCTGTTTCCTCATGTTTTCAGAGGTCGTGGATTTCTGCATCAATTGAGTTGGATTCCCTTTCCTCTTTTTTTTATGTGTGACCTTTTGTGTGAAATTATCTTATTTTTTTCTGGAACTTCTCTCTGTTTTTGATATATGAATAGATGTTGAGGGGTGTGACTTGAAGTTCCTCTCTGCTTGTTCCTCTTTGGGGCCTGGTTTTTGGTTTGAGGTTTTCACCTCCCCAATTATACGAGTTGAAGTAATGTTTAGACTCATATGGGTCCAAATCATGTGTTGGGTGAGATCTGTTGTTCCTTGGCTGAATTGCAAGTGTTTATTGAAAATAGTATCTCTACTCTGTGGTTCTGAGGTGTTCCAATCATTTCAAGCCCCTCTTATTTGGGGGTGGAGGGTAGCCAAGAGAAGCATTAATGTCTGCCACAGATGTGTAGCTGTGAGATAAATGTCCAGTGTCTACTTTAACATCTGTAACACTAATTGCTACATACATAGAAATTGTGGGGTCAGCATTTAACATCACTATGAGCAATATAAAATTGTGGACTAGATCAGGCTTTCAACATCAAGTATCTACTATCTTGTCCACTTTATTAATAATCACAACAACATGTATGGGGTGTGAACTACATAAACAATTATATTACTTAGTGGGCTTAAAGTTTCTTAAGCACAGAAAAATATGGTGGTAAGGTGAGGGAAAGTTTAAAATATTTAAAAAAGGTGTTCAAAGGTGGTAGGTAGCCTTTGATGGCTGTAAAGAAGGAAAAAAGAGTTATAGAAAGCAACAAAATATAGACACTGAGGATGTGGAAAGAGAAAAATTTGGCTAATAGTGGGGGAAGAGCCTGATTAAAGGGAGATAAGAGGGACAAGAAGCAAGGTATGGACAAACTGGCAACGGGAAGATCAAAACAGCTCAAGACTATGTATAATTGAAATCCTCCTAAGACAAATCAAGGCTAAAAAACAAAAAGGTACAGAAGGAAACAATTAATGTGAAAGTAAAATTATCTTGAATGTATGTAAAGGTTTCAAACCTAGCCACATAGTGAGTACATACACCCCCCCACACACACACACAAAATTAAAAGTAGCTTATAAATAGTGAAAAAAAGGAATACAACAAAAAAGAACAGATAAAAATGTGAGTAAAAAGAAAAAAGAAATAAAAGAAAAATTAAATAGAAGAGAAAAAAATCTTGCTGAGAAATAAAGGACTTAATTTTGCTGAGATGGTCAAAACCGTTAGCAGGGATGCCTTTTCATCCTTGGTATTTTTTTGGGTTTTGTAACCCTTGGATCAAGTGCTGGGGGTTGTTAAGTCTAAAGTCTTTGTGCTCCTCTCTTGGCTGCCAGTCTTTGTGACTAGTAGGCAAAGCTGGTTGTAGACCTTGGGCTTCCAGTTTCCCAGTGTACAGTGGGGTAGCACAATTTGGATGCTGACAACCTGTGTTTCTGTGGTGTGGCAGAGTTCTAAACTTGAGATTCCAGCAAATACGGTATACCCTAGATGGAACTTTTTGGAACTCTCTGGGCGGGTGTTTGAGAATTGTTTTACACCCACTATTGGAGGAGGATGTCAGTCTCTGGGTCTCTACAACATATCAGTACCTTTAGGATCTCTGGTAACATCCACTTTTAGGGCATAGGAATAAATCCTCCACAAACTTCACCTTCACTGCTATGAATATGACATACCAGGTGCCTTCCTGGGAGTGCAGACGCTCCTGTGTGGCCACTGTAGTGCCAGCAACAGTGCGAGCTTCCTGCTTTGGGATCCAGAAACTGAAGAGTCCAGGAAAACGTTCGTTTGTGCCTATTTCAGTCTCTCTGCTTCAGGCATTTTCTGGGAATTTTTGGCCAACTGAAGGGGACCCCTGTCTCCTGCCTCCAGGTGGCTGGAGTGCAGGGAGTGTGGCAGGGGCTGTATGAGGTACACCCTCCACCCGGGAACTCATTAGGCCGCCACCTTCTCCAGCAGCGGTGGGTGCCCCTGTGGCGGCGTCCCTGGAAGCCGCAGACATTTTCTGTGCACAAAATGCTTCCCCTCCTGTGGGAGTTATTTTTAGATTTGTTTTCACGGAATTGTTTCCCCCACTGACTCTGTTTATTAAAATCAGTCTTCCTCTCTAATCCACAGGTTACCTCAACTCAATTTCTTTTGTTTTAAATGTCTATATCAGCTGGCCACGCCATCTGTGTTTCTCTGCATCGCCCCTCGCCTCCCTATGGCGGCTGGCAGCCATGCTGGTGGCCACAGGGGCGCTTCTCTAAGGTTTTATTATGCTCACTTTTCTGACTTCTTTGACGCTATAGTTTTTTTTTTTTTTCTCCCAGTTCGGTATGAAGTTCCAGTTATTTCCTTCCCTTCAGTTACCTACCTTGCCGAGAGGGTGTCTTCCTGCTTTGCAAGTCAGGCGTTGAGGAGCCGCCAGGGCACGCGCCCTTCCTCAACTCCACCATCTTCACCTGCCCAAGGTTTTGTTTGGTTTTGGTTTTCAGGTGGAGGGTAAAGACTTGATTCTATGACCCTTTGTATGCGGTAGTAAAGAGAAAACTGTTGTGGTTGTAAAATAAAAGCAAATTGCTGGAATAATTGTACCTGACGAAAATAAGATCATCCAAGCCATTCAAGCAAAGCCAAAAGAAGCCTTTATTTTAGCTGGCCAATGACAACCACCCTTACACCTAAAAGCGATGTGCCAGGAAATCATGTGTTAGGTCTTTGTCGCCAGCATTTATGGGGCCTGGGAAGGGATTAGGGTGGGTCTAAAGGGAGAGGGACGGATTAGGGTGGGGCTGACCTTCTGATAGCTGGAGAATCTTCCTGGGGAGCACAACATTTTAATCTGTTTTCTGTGGCTATAACATTCCACACTGGTCTTATCCACATTAACAAATCCTTGTTTAGGAAACTAGTGGTTTTTCAGTTTCCAACTTCCCAGACTCTGATGGGTTCCATTCCTCAATTTGACCATATTTCTTATTCTACACTAACTGCCTGTCCTTAATTAGGAACTTTTTACTGCTGTAAGGAGAGGGGGCACGGACGCTCTTGCTGCTTTGAGCTGGAAGGGAGTGGAGTCTAGGGAAGCAGTTTGAAGTTCCTTTTAGAAATCTGGTCAATGAGGAGCAGAAGTCTGCTTGGGAAGAGAAGGTTGTAAAGTCATCTGGGGTGGGTGCTTCTATGAGAGAGAAACAAAATGACTTAAGTACCAAAATGACATTAATACAGAATATCATGACATGGTAGAAGTCAATCTCTCACCAGGTGGAAGAACTGAGAAGTTGTTCCCATAACGAGGCCTATCAAAGGCTGGAGAGGTTGAGGCCTTTATTTGGGAACTTGAGTTATCAGGTACATTTGCCTAAGAATCTCTTTTGTAGCCTCCAGTCCTATTCTAGGGGCTAACACAAGTACATCTTAAGTTACATTAAACTATTGTTTCTTTTAAATGCCCAAGAATGTCTGTGGTTTGGTTTTAACTGTTTTGCTATGTGTTTAAGATCAAGTAGGTCAAATTGATTTGTTCCTGTCTCTTAAGAGTCAGATAAGTTCTCACAGGGGTCACTCATGGGGAATTTGAGAGTAGCTTCTTAGCTTTGTTCCTGTGCTTGGGTCATGGCAGCTCTTGCCTTTCAGCAGCTTCTTCATTCCAGCAGCTTCTGCATTCTGGGGCAGGCAGCAGTGCTCCTCCTGGATTCCAGCAGCTCCAAGGCAATGCCTTCTGCCTTATGGACAGCTGACTGCTCTTTGCTTCCATTCATGGCAAAGGGAAGCTGGACCCTGCTCACTTCCATCAGGGGGAGGGCAGGGGCCAAGCCTGTCTGCCCCACTGTTGCATCTCCTTGGTCTCAGCAATCTCTGCTGTGTCTCCAACTCTGGGGGACAAGCCTGGAATGTGTGGGTTATTGAGAAGCATCCACTCAGATTGGGTTCTGTCCTGGACAGCTTCAAGCTCTGGCGGCAGTGGCATCTGGTCCCCAGTGACTCTTGTGCTCTGGCTGTGGAAATTCCTGCAAACTGTAGGCCAATGGCAGCCAGTGTTTCCTCAGCTCTGGACACAGGGATGCCTTCTGTGCGACATAGAAACCAGGCGGTGTCTTTTGCCCACTGTCTGCATGGACAAAAACTCTTGAGTTCTGGCAGCAGCGAAGGCAGCAGTGTTGACCCGGAGTTGCAAAGTTCCTTAGAGAAGCTCTCTTATTCCCTGGATGCAGGCTGACTCTGAGGGCAAGAACCAAAACTGGTTTTCTTGGCCCCTTTGTTTTAATCTCAATCCTTAAGTTTGATCTTAAACATCCAGCAAGCCAGTTTCCCAAGTTATTATCTCATCTATTTCATAGGTGATGGCTTACAAGGAAAATACAAAGTAATTAACAACAGTAAAAACATATCTAGTTTGTGTAATAGTCCTCCTAAATCCTGCCTGAGTTTTATATTTCCTATTTGATATCACAGTAATTCTACAACAAAAAAAACAACCTTTTGAATATAACTTTAAATGAGTTGAAAGCTGACTTATTTTGGAAACATCTGACTTGTAGCAGGGTGGGAGGCAGACCCTTATTTCAGGTAAGGCAGGGCCTTTTACAATCTTAGGCAGAGTGTTCCAGGTTTGAAGTTATTTTTGCCTCCTCTTAGGATATCATTTTACACAGTTTACATGTATTGTTTCCTGCATCTACATGAATAGTTGTTAATACAATATATTGCATTTAAAACAAATCAAGGAAAAGCTGAGAGCTTTTAACTTTCCTTTTGTGTGGCAAAGTGACCAAATATTTTTTGTATTTCACGATATTAACCTTTAAACGAATCAGGCTCTCACTAACTTTAAATACATTTGCATTTAAATTTTGATCTCAGTGTAAAAAGTAACAAATTTACATATACCCTATTGATAGCAGGTTCTGTTACAGAACATTAAATGATAAAAATAAGTCCCCAATAAAATTTGCCTTTCCCATAAGCCTGAAACTACCAACACAGACAAGTCTAACCTGGAGAACAGCAGCCTGACAAATTCCCTGCTCTAAAGACCTGCGTACCTGGAAGACATGGACACATGAATATACAAAGAGCAACCAAACCTAGTTTTTCAAGAAAAAAAACCCCTAGGTTCTGCAACATAGCACAATACCCCACCAGTTATTTAACCACAATAGTATAAACCCTGATCTCCAAGACCAATTGCTCCAAAGAATAAAACTTAAAGAAGTCCTCGTCATTTTAACATATTGATTACACTTTGATTTATATTAGCCCATTAACATTTGACCTTAGGGGAAAACCTTAAACAGTTTTTAATTGATGGTCTCACATACATATAACTACTTAGTTACACAAAAACTTCTTGGAATTTGCCCTTTACCTACACAAAGACATTCTTACCCAGAAATATTTTCCTTTTCCTTTTACTAAATAAATTTTCATACCTAGAACTTTCCACTTTCCCTTTCCCATCTGTTGACTCCTTCCTTATTCGTATTCTAAAACAACTCCTATGAAATTTCTGAATTTAGATAAATTATTAGGATTTCACTCTTAGTAACCTTACTCTCAGTGATGATACAAAACAATTCCAAATTCCTTTATTTACCAATCCATGAATGCACCAATAATGCTAAAACATGTTACCCCATGGAATTTAAGGTGTAATATATTAACTCTAATTTACTTATTTCACTGTAATAACCAAGATCAGACAAGTATTTTGAATGGTATTTGCCATCTCTTTCTTTCCTGTGGAAAAGTCCTAAAACAACAATTGATATTACACATTTTATAAACATCAACATTTTATTAATTGACCACCTAGAGACTTGTGAGGTTAGATATATTTTACCTTCATTTATTTACCGAATTTAAATTGAACCTTTATCTCCATTGCAATGTAACAAGATGTTCAAAAATCTAAGTTGAATAAAAAATAGGACTGACCAAATGTTATGAGCTCAACAAGTACTCGGCTGGCTGGTTAGTTATTCTCAAATAAAACACTCTTCTGTTTTTTTTTCCTTGGGTTGGAAATTGGTCTCCTACTGGGCTTTTTGCTCCCTTCATTGTCATTTCAATATAAGTTCTATTTGAGATTTGGTTCCAGCCTGAAACCTGATATCTTGGGCATTTTAAACATTTTTATCAGGGCAGGGTTTGAATGCTTAAGAACTCTGTAGCCGGCTTTTGTTATTCATCCTGGATGGAGGCACATGTCATTTACATATTGTAAAACAATACGCTGTGGGGGTGCTATAACACTGGGGGCAGGGTTGGACCTGGTTCCTTCTCCCCCTCAGGAGGGAGAGAGGGCAGGTGCTGGGGTGCCCCCTAACCATCTTCTCCCTCCTTTGGCCTCTGGATTTGGAAATGGCTTTTGGCAGAGTTACCTGAGTCTTGAGGCATTGGTAGCAGCTCGAGCTGCATTTAAGTCTGGTCTGGCCTTTGTCATCAAACTGGTGCAGCCTCTCCTAGTTCTCAAACTAGAGGACGGGGAATCTGAAAGGCAATGTTTAAGCTTGTCTGTTGGCATGTTAAGGCACCTGGTCCAGATGATTTGGCCACCCAATGCCCTGGGGGCACCAATCAACCTCAAAAGTGGGCCATTCTGATTTACAAAACTTTCTTAAGTTACATCCATTAACAAAAGCTCCTTAGTCAGTGGCACATTCTTGGAAGTCCTGAAAATTATCTAAAAATGTTAGAACAGTGGGGCACGAGGTTGACTGATTCTGTCCCATAGTAGACTGTCCTGGAGAGAGATGCTACATAGAAAGCAAAGCCAAAACACAGAAAACACAAATGGCCATGAACGAGAATGACAAGACAAATATAGACAGACAGATATCAGCTGACCAGATTAGTCCCCATGCAGCCTACCAGACTGGGCCCACACGGAGGTCCTACCAGACTCCGCACTGAGGCCTACTGAACCAGGCCCAAGCCACATTCGGAGGCTGAGTGGACCAGGTCCCATGCTGCAGCTATGCTGGCAGCCAGCCATGCAGCAGCCAAGTGCACCTGGCCCCAGGCCCCCACCCAGAGGCCGAGCGGACCAGGCCCACCAAACTGGACCCCACGCTGCCCACACCAGACTAACAAGACAAATACAGACAGACAGACAATGACCAGATTAGGCCCCACAGGGAGTCCTACTAGATTAGGCCACATAGGAGGCCTACCAGGTTAGGCCCCATAGGGAGGCCTATTGGACTGGGGCCCACACGAAGGCGGAGCGGACCTGGCCCCAGACAGTGGGACCGCAGGAGGAGGCCCACCAGATTGGACCCCCCAGAAGGAGGCCCACCAGACTAGGCCTCATGAGGAGGCCTACCAGGGGACAGGAGCAATGTCTTGCCCTGACCTGGGACTGGTATAAGCGACTGCATCCAGTCTGATCAAGTCCCCCAGATACAGATAGCTGACTCACCGATACAGGATATTAGGAGGCTTTGTCCAGAAGAGTGTCCTGAAGATGGGCTGGGGTCCCCCAAAGAGTGAGGCTGAGGCATGTCTCTCAGGAGCTCCCCTCTACTCAGTGTGGGGGCTCCCAGGCAACCACCACAGGAGGCCAATTTAGGCATGAGGGCTTGGAGAAATCAAATCTCGCTGGGGCTTCCAAATGTTGTACCCTATGGAAATAAGGTCATCCAAGCCCTTCACGTAAAGCCAAAGAAGCCTTTATTTTAGCTGGCCAGTGACGACCACCCTTACACCTAAAAGCCGTGTGCCAGGAAATTGCGCATTAGGTCTTTGTCACCAGCATTTATGGGGCGTGGGAAGGGATTTGGGTGAGTTTATAGGGAGGGGAGGCATTGGGGGGGGGGTTGATTCTCCTGATGGCGCTGGAGAATCTCCACGGGGAGCACAACATTTTAATCTGTTTTCTGTTGCTATAGCAGTAACAACCTTGAGTACATGAAAGGCAATATTAACTTTGCCACACCATCATGGATGATTTGTAATAACAGGAAAAGGAGCGCCTCCAGAGGCAGGTGGATGGGCACGGCTTTTCTGATAAGATGACATTTGATGCAAGACATGAAAAAACTCAGAGGTGTATCTGGACAATTGTGGTCCAGGAAAAGGAAAGAGTACTTGTTCAATTAGAGAATGCCTAGCAGTTTGAATACTGACAAAGAGGTATATATACCCAGAAGCAAGGAATGAGGAGAAAATAATGAGGGACATTGGACACCAGGTAAGAACCCTGGATTTTATGCATGTTTGTGAAGTTACTTTGCTAGGTAGTGAGAATTTAAAGGTAAAAGTGTTCAATTTCCTTCTGCCCCTTTCACCTCTATCACAGAGCTGCAATTGCATCCTGGCATATTCTATTCATTCCACATGTTTTCATTTTACATCAAGTACAGGGATACTTTCTTTTATTCACTTAAATGTCCACTATGAGAAATCTCCAGGACTTGCTCTGGTCTCAGGAATGTACTTCTAGAGCCACAAGACTCTAGGTATCCATATCCAACCCAAGTCCCAGGAACACAAGTCTTAATCTTCTGGCCTCCATCTCCACATTGGAAGTATATCACTTTGCAGTGAGAGAAGTAGAAAAAGAAACAAGCTATTCATGAACCATTGCATTTTACATCATAGCCATAATGCAAGCTATAGTGGAAAAACTTCCTGTACAAACAGCACTGGCCACTGAACTGATGCGGATCTGCCTTCACTGCAAAGAAATGAACAAAATAAGAAAAAAAAAAATTAAACACATAGCTAAGCCACCTGCAAAAGGCAGTAAACAATTAAACGAGTAAACTTCCAGGCTAATGCTATGAAGGCAAAAGGAACACAATCTCTAGGATCAGGGGTTTCCATGTTACTTGAGGGAAAGAAAAGATGACATTAGGCTTGCCCAAATTGAGGAGTTAGAACTGATTCCTGCTTCTAAAAAAGACCATAGAATGGCTATGTCTGCAGAAAGAAGGAACTGAAATAGATAAAATCAGGAATGCTTGTGTATGGCTATGATTCTAAGTGGAAAAAAAATTGTGTGAGAAGTTTAAAATTGAATCATGCTGAAGATCTAGACTCCAAAAATCTATTCCACATTAGAAACCCCAAGGCTACAAATTCATGTAAAACTGGGTTTAGACCAGTGAAATTTCTGTGTCCTTTGGAAAAATTGTTCAGCAAACTGTCTTAGTCCAAAGTGTATGGAAGCCCAGCCCATCCACATTCCCAGCATAAGGTGCCATCACAATCCCAAATATTTGTATATCAAGAAGCTATCAATGATACCATTTGCAAAAGTCAGCAAGAAAAATAAAAATGACAAAGAAAATTTCTCAGAATCTGAGATGATAATCTGCAAGTGTCTATATAATAAAGAAATTTAGGCTGAATAAAAAGATTAAAAATAAAATAAATGCAATGAGAAAAACCAGAGCTCTATAAAAAATGCTAGTATATTTTTATAAGAACCAGAAGTAAATGCTCTTTAAAAACACAGTAAGATTAAAAATTCAAAAGATATATTAAAGAACAAATCAATGAAGGGTAAAGAGAAAATTAACAAACTTGAAGAGGGACAAGAGAAAAAAAAAAGCCCAGAATATGGCAAGGGTTATAAGAAGAGGCAAACTATGAAAGAACAAATATGGGACATTAATAATAAAATTCATCACAAGGAAGTTCAAAAGGAAGGGAATAGAGAAAATGGAGAAGAGCAAAATATAGAAAGAGAATGCCTGAGAATTACTATGAATGCTAAAATGACTGGTAATCCCTTGATATGGTGGTGCACACCTATAATCCCAGCAAGCCATGAGGTTGAGTCAGGAGTGTCCCAAGTTTGAAGCTAGCTGGGAAAACAAGCCACAGTACTACTGAAAAAAAAAGAAAAATACTGAAAACCGGTGACATTAATGGGATCATATAGAATAGAGAGTAA
>JAJEJO010000112.1:1212437-1320446 GCA_020662805.1 Glaucomys volans
GCAAACAAAGGAGAAGGCATTGACCAGTGGCATTGTACCTTCTGCTCTGGTGAATATAGAAACTTGTAAGTCTTACATTCACCAGCAGGAGAGGACTACATTTATTCTCTTTGAAATTATGTGACTGTCATCATACCTAGGTATATATTTTCCTTTGGGAATGACACACCAAATTGTAGCCTTTTCATTTTCCAAACAGTCTGTATTACAAATGGAAAATAAAAGTAATTGATGATGATATTCTGCAGAGTACAGAAGCAGGCTCAACTGAGTATTTACAGCACATAAATTAGCAATTGCTACAATTTGGAACATTAGTTTTCAGAGACTTGGTTACTAAATATTTATCACATCCCACTAAAGCTATCCTCTATGTATGGAATAAAGTAACACAATACATCAAAGCAGCAATAGAAAGTGTGCATCAAAAAAGTTTATTTTTATTACTGTTTTTCAAATTGGAAAGCAATTTTATTTGTTTATGGTATGCAAAGTGATGTTTACAGTTATGTACACATTGTGGAATGGTTGTCAAATGACATATATATATATATATACATATATATAGTGAGAGAGAGAGATTGTACATTATTTGCTAATTCATCCATTGATGCTATTTAATAAGTATTACCTCACATACTTATTCTTTTTTGTGGTAAGCACATTTAAAATCTACTCTCTCAGCAATTTTCAAATATACTGTATATTATTGTTAACTATAGTCAACATGAGACACAGTAGATCTCTTATTTGTTTGAAAGTTTGTGTTCTTTGGTCAATATCTCTCCAATTTTTCCACCCATTATGTTCTCTTGCTTTTATCAGTTTGATATTTTTATACTCATATATAAGTGAAATCAAATACTCTCTGTTACTTTTTATTTCACTTAACATAATTTCCAGGTTTATCCATGTTGTCACAAATGCTTGGGCTTTCTTCTTTGTGAAGGTTGACTGTCTTGCTGTATATATGTACCACATTTTCTTTATCTGCTCATCCAGTAATAGACAATTAAGTTGATTCCATCTCTCAGCCATCATGAACATGGAGTGTAGATATCTCTTTGTCATTCTCCTGTGGAAAGACACCCAGTAGTAGAATTTCTGGATCTTAGGGCAGTTCTATTTTGATTTTTAATAAACTTCCATACTTCTTTGCACTATGGCTCTACTAATTTACATTCCAAACCACAGTGTCCAAGGGACCCTCTTCTGCATAAGCTCTCCACACTTAGTAACTTTTATCTTTTTGATAATAGCTGATCTAACAGTTGTGAGGTGATATCTCGTTAAGTTTTTATTTGCATTTCCCTGATGATTAGTGATGAACACATTTTCATATAATTATTGGCCATTTGTACTTCTGCTTTTGAAAAGCGCCTATTTAGGTCCTTGTCCATTTGTTAATTAGATTTTTTATTTTCTTACTATTGGATTGTTTGATTCCTTACATATTTTGGATATTAACTCCTTATCAGTTGTGGGGCTTGCAAATGTATTTTCCATTATATAAGGTAACTCTCCACTCTGTTGATTGCTTCCTTTGCTATAAAGAAGCTTTTTACATTGATGTAATTTGATTATTGTTTTTCTTTGGTTGCCTGTGTTTTGGGAGGCACATTCAAAAAATAACCTTGGCCCAGCCCCTTTTTCTGGACCTTTTCCCCATGTCTTCTTCTAATCATTTTGTAGTTTCAGGTCATACCTTTTACTTGATTGTTCACTTTGAGTTTAATTTTGTATTTGGTAGGAGATGAATGTCTAATTTCACTCTTCTGCATACGGGTATCCAGTTTCCCTAAGGTTGATCTTTGAAGAGACTACTTTTTCTCTACTTCATATTCTTGGCATCTTTGTTGAAAATCAGTTGGCCATAAATGAGTGGACTTTTTTTAATAGGCCCTTTATTCTGTTCCATTGGTCTATGTGTTTGTTTCAAGGTCATTACCATGCTGTTTTGATTACTACAACTTTGTGTAGATTTCAAAATCAGGTAGAATGATACCACTAATTTTTTTCATTTTGTGAAAGATTGCTTTAGCTGTTTGGGATCTTTTGTGATTCCACATGAATTTTAGGACAGATTTTTTTAATGTGGAAAATGACATGATAACTTTGGTAGATGTGCACTAAATCTGTAGATCACTTTAGGAAGTATGGACATTTTAACAAGATTAATTGTTCCAATGATCAAACATGGCTATCTTTTAATTTATTTGTGTCTTCTTCAGTTTATTTCATCAATGTTTTATAGGTTTTAGCATATAGATTTTTCACCTTCTTGGTAAAATTTATTACTGCGTATTTAACTTTTTTAACTATTGTGAAAGGGATTTCCTTGATCTCTTTTTCAGAGAGGTCATTGATAATGTGCATAAATAAAACTGATTATTGCATGTTGATTCTTTTTTGCATCTTTACTGAGGTGTGTGTATGTGTGTGTGAAGTCTATGGGATTTCTATTTATGAAATTAAATCATCCATAAACAGAGAAAATTTAGCTCTTTTCCTCTGGGGAGTCTTTTATTTCTTTCTGTTGCCAAGCTTCTCTGGCTAGGACTTCCCATACTATGTTGAATAGAATTTGCAAGAGTGGGCATCATTGTCGTGTTCCTGATCTTTAGTGGAAAAGTTTGACTTTTTTCACTGCTGAGCATAATGTCAGCTATAAGCTTACTATATAAGGCTTATATGGTACTGAGGTACATTGCTTTGATACTATATATTTTGAGTTTTTAATCATGAATGGATCTTAAATTTTGTTGAATGGCCCGTGTACTTGAAAATCTTATGTTCTACACACACACACACACACACACACACACACACACGGACTGTATAACTTTGAGAAATAGTGTTTGTGTTATTATTTCAGTGTTTTAGGTTATAATTTAACAGAAATGTATTTCACACTGAAACACAATAGAAGTGTTTCTGCCTTGTTTGGTTAAAATGTAATGTTAGGATGTCTATGAAAAAAAAAATAATGAGGTTGAAGAACTTTGTTTTTGTTCACTACAGAAATGGGAATGAACAGGGTATGGAAAAAATATAAATAGCAGCCTAAAGCTGCTAGGCTTTGCAACCACCACAATGATAATGTTTTTATGCAATAATAACAACAATACAGATAAAAAAATAAATTAATGAGAATCTTTAAAAGTTACCTTTAAAACACGTATAGCAGAAAATACCTAAAAATATTCCCTAATCTCTATGTCTTTATATGTTCACCTTGGGTCTTACAAACATGTGTGTCTTCTAAATCCAACTAACTGCTTGCTTACAAATGACAAGAAGGGTTTTGAAAGATCATGTGGAAGAAGAATTGGTGCTGATCATATTTTGTTCTGGTGAAAAGAACTATGAAGGCATGGAATGGTGCAGTGTTTCAGAAATGTTAGTTGAAACTGCTGTATCTTCTGCATTCATGGTCAACCCTCTGTTCTGTTTCATGGTGATCTATAAATCCAAGTCTTCAGTAGCTTTTTTATAAATATTTTTATTGGTGCATTATAATTATACATAGTGGTGGGATTCACTGTGATATATTCATACACACACAGCATAAATTTCATCAATTTTTTTCCCTCATATCTCCCCTTTTGCTTCCCCTTCTTCCTTCCCTTGAGCTCTATCCTCTAATCTACGGGTCTCTCTTCAATTTTCATGAGAACACACCCACACTTTTTTTTCTCTCTAGCCTCCAGATATGAGAGACCCTTGACTTTCTGAGCCTGGCTTTAGTGGCTTTATTCTGGAATATTTTCTCAAGAATTTTCTACAGAAAATAGTCTTGGAAGATAGAGTATCTTACTGTGAAACAGAGAGGTTTATTTATTGCTGATGAAAATAAAGATTCTATCTCCCTTTATGGCAAAGGTTGGTTGGGCACTTTTGCCTTTATGTGTTTTGAGTTTCCCAATTTCAGGTTTCCTCAACTATGACACAGATCTCACTCTGTGGATATCATCCACATGAGCCTGTACCTGTGTTGCCTACAGGAGACCTGAGGGACTAGGGAAACTGATATGAACATGGAGCAAATGACACTTGCTTTGCTATAAGTAAAAGACCTTTGTCTTTGACACAGGAGTCTCCTATCTTCCACCACCATCTTTGAAACTTTGGAAGACATACTTGTTAACTTGTAAATAGGACAGAATCCCAGAGTCTTCACAATTCTCCGCATATCCAATCCTTCCCATTTCGGTTTTTCTTTTTTGTACTTTTCATTCTTTCCATTCATCTTTTCTCCTCTATTTCTACTCTGTATCACTTTATTTCTCATTCTTCTTTTTTACTCAACCTAACCACACCTTCTGTGTGTGGATATAGCACCTACCGAATTTAGCACTTCATCTGTATCTGTGGAATGAATAGTTTTCAAAGAGGTTTCTATCTCTGAAGATCATTTCTCCCTGAGTTTATCATTGACAACTTGAATTAGAAGTGCATAATGTTAGTTAATTCAGTGTTGGATTTCAATTGTTAATTTCCTTTTAAATTGCAGGATACAGAATTGATTATAGCAATTTCATGAGCTGCCGTTTTCAAGGGTTTGCAGCACCATTTCTAGGGGATTTTTTCTCTTTCTCTTTTCCTTTTGATGTGCAGGTCCATTTAAGTCCTCCATGCATTTCTGGAAAACTAAAACTCCAAATCTAAGCCTGTTGAACCTCTTGTCACACAAGTATTTGAAAGAATGATACTTAAGGGAAATAGAAAATGACACTTTTCCACTCATCTTTTGAAGACGAAATGATCCCCCCCCACACTCAATTCTACCAAAAGAGATTCCCAGCTCGTTTTCCTTAGCAAGAGCTTCAAAGTGTAAAAAACTCATCAAACATCTTTTCCTCTGAGACAATGTCGTCTGAGTTCAAAGGATGTACACAGCTCTGCAAAACTGCTGTCTTGTTTCAGTGATAAGACCTTGGCTTTCATTTTATGTTTGATTCCAGGAAAATCAAATCTGTTTTTATGTACACTATGACTATAACAAAATCAGGAAATTAGGAAAAATAATCTATTTCTGCAGACAGCTTGGGGGACAGTTTCCAGTTTTTTTTTCTTTTTTTTAATCTTGCAATGACTCTTCAGCTAGGTTACATTTTCACTCTCTCCCATATGCTGATTATTTACACTGAAACATGCACTTCTTCTTCCATACAATGAAGGAAATCTCATCTATGGTTTTATGGCTTTGGGAAACTTTGCTCTCTTTTTCCCATAGTGGACTCTTTACTGATTACTTAAGAGATGAGTACAATTCTTGCTTATTCACTCATTTTTTTCAAAACTATAGTCAAAACTCATATACCATAATGAACAGAAATTATAAAAATATATAAAAATTCCAATGTCAGTGAGCTACTAAAATAATTTTTAGGACACAAAGCACAGAAAATATTCATTAAAAAAATTCTAGGACATGCTATTTTATGTCAGCATATTCTAACATATTAGATGTAATAATACCCATTATAAAAGGTCGTGGTACATTTTACTGATTTCTTGCACATTCAAAAGTAATCTGAAGCTTTTAAGCAATAAACTACACACATCTCAATCATATTCAAAAGTGAAGAATTACAACATTCTAATTCAATTCCCATCATACAGCCATAGAGATTGGGCAGATTATTTTATTTTTCCAAAATAACAACATGTAGTAGTAATTGTAACTATTTTTTCAAGTATATATTTTGAGGTAAACTAAAAATATTAGGATAATTCAAAAGCTACAAATAAAAATACCAAAATGACATGTAAGTGGTTGTTTATTTTAGATGACTAATTTTGTATATTTTAACCTTAAATATCTTATTATAAAATATTTTTTAAAAGTTATTCTCAGTGTATGTCCTGATCAATTATAAATAGATTCTAAGAATGAAGGAGGATGACTACTGACTTTGCAAAAATATTCACCATTCTCTTCAATAAACTTTACTAAAAAATTTTTAGTATCTGAGGAGCATGACCAGGCACAGAGCAGAGTGAAGACAACATAGGAAATGGCTTTTGTCACTGCCTTCATCTTAGTCTTTCAATCCCATTTATGGATTCAAGTGAGTTTTAGTAACACTTTAATACATCAATTAACATTAATAATACTCTGGATGTGAGTTGAACCTTGAAAAATATTACAAGTTTAATAATCTCTCAGAGTTATCAATGAGCTCTTCTACTGTTACTTGGTTATTATGTTGGTTCATAATAAGGAGAGCATTGTCAGTAATATATTACATACACATACAATTTCAAAAATGAAGCATTTTTATCACATGGTATTTTAAGTCTTCAATTTTGCCCTAATTATTGTTAATTATACTGATATGATTATTTCATGATAGGTATAACATTTATTTGTTTCCAGCAAACATTTCTGAGCATTCATGACATATTAGGAACTCTTCTCCTTTGTTCCTTACACTGTGTCCATTATTATTCCATTTCCTCAAATGTGCAAAAGTCTTCCTCCTGAACACCTTCCTCCTTTCTCCAGTAGGGAAAACATCACTCAGACATCTTTCTAAGTGCTATAACCTAAACTTACTATGTCTCTTCCACAACTTTTAAAACATACTTATTTATATTTACTGATTGTAGTCTCCATTTCCTCTCCGTGTTTCATTTATGCTTAGAGTACAATCTAAGATAAATCGGATCCAAATAATAATAAGGCTAGGAAAATACTCTTGTGGGGTTAACCAAATGACGCCTGCTATTCTGTCCTCTAGCCCCTGGAAGATCTGAGAGATCTACCGGAAAAATTCAAGTGGTGGACCGTTTTATCTATGGTTTGGCGCCATCTTGTGGCAGTTATTTGCATCAGCTTAAATATAGATGGGGACCATTTTGGGTTTTGTGGCTGCTTATTTGCCATAGGTAATCTTACAAATCTCTCAGTAACGTGGTTTATAGTTAATTGCAAACTTCTTTAGTTCTACCATCCAATATCCAGCTATTTAGTTAGAAAACATAGTGGAATGCAAACTCACTTCACAATGGAAAACAGAATATTGGAAGACCAATAACAATCTTTTTATATCTGATTGTAACTTACTGAAAAGTTCTACTCTAAACTATATCTCCCTCTTTCTGGTGTATAGTTTGTTGGAAATTACTTTCAGGTCATTTACTTTTTCCATATGCTCCAAAGGCAACAAAAAGATCCCAAATACATGGATGATAGTCAAAATATTTAAATACTAGTAAGGCATGGACATTGAATAATCATTAATATGTATTTCCCATACAAACAGTAATAGCCTTGCACCCATTCAGGCTTGGTGTTGACTCCATCTGCAGGCTATTCTCCAGGTTTGGACAGAACAATAAGAGGCCCAAACCTCTCTAACCTTTATCCTTGGATTATAATGACCTTTGAGTTAAGGACACTGTGTTTTGAATGGTCCCAGGATGTTAGAAAATACAGTCATGACGAACAGTTAATACTGAAGCAGGGTGCAGTGGCACACACTTATAATCCCAGTGACTCCAGAAACTGAGGCAGGATGATCATTTTTGAGTCCAGCCTTGGCAACTTAGCTGGACCCTGTCTGGGATTA
The DNA here is from genome assembly GCA_020662805.1 of Glaucomys volans. Taxonomy (NCBI): domain Eukaryota; kingdom Metazoa; phylum Chordata; class Mammalia; order Rodentia; family Sciuridae; genus Glaucomys; species Glaucomys volans. The sequence continues at coordinate 1,220,015 of JAJEJO010000112.1, forward strand.
AAAAAAAAAAAAAAAATAGAAAGGCCTGGGGATGTAGTTCATTGATATAGCACCCCTGGGTTCAATTCCAAGTAACAACAACAAAAACATTAATACTGAGAGATTACCAATTTTGTGAAGAATTAAAGAAAACTTAAAAGTCATCTGGGTTTTCTCCCCTTTCATGTTTGTATTTGTAATTTAATTAACTAGGGTTGCAGGATTAGTGTCATCCCTCATTTTCTTTTTAATAGTATTTCAACTGTATTGTAAATGGAATAGGCTTTTGCTGACCCATCTAGCAATGGAGTCATCACTTTTCACCTTCCAAGTTCCAAACCACCACATTATAAGTGAATCATCAAAATGGAAAGTTGGAGGCCTACATTCACTTCAGAAGTGGAAAGACATTTCAGCCCTGAGGGATTATTGTCACTGGCCATTGACACATGAATATGAATGACCTCAGATTGCCTCTTTTATGCACCCCAGACAAGGGGAGGCCATTCGTTGAGACGAGTCTCACATTTTTAGAGGGCCTTGTTCTTTTTCTTTTCTGGTTATTCTTCTCATTGGGAGGAGCCTGGAACCTGCAAGGGCATAAAAATATGGTCAGCTGGAGTTCTTGTCTTTGTTTTTTCCAGACAATTACAAGTACTGAAGATTTGGGAATTTCCTGCCCAAAGATTTCTGTGGCTGCTTCCAGAAGATCTTATAAAATCTCTTTCCTATATTCATTCTTCCAAGGCAGGTTCCACTGCCAGGTATATCCACCACTAAGTTTAGGGTTGATGAGAGGAAGGGGGTAAGGATAGGAAGAAACTTGGACATGCATGCCAGTGAGGACCCCTGAGCTATGGAAGAGAGCCAAGGTGGGAAGAGAGAAGGGTTCAAACTGAATACCAAGGCCAGATGCTTAGCCTTCTTGCATCATTATGGTGGGGTGGACTCCAAGGAGTGAAAGAATGCTAACTTTGAATTATGCATTCCAGGAAGAGCAATGTTTTATTTAATAATTTTAAAATGTTTCTTCTACAACTTCTGAATGTTTGGCAGTATTTTTTAAGGCTACCTATTTGTAATCCCACCTGAGGCTCTGAAAATGTTAGGGGTAGTCTTAGGAAGTGAGTGGGGAAATGGAACATTATTTTTCTAGGTCTCTGATATCAGATATCATCTAATGCATTTGGATACAGACAGCAAACAAATTTTATATTTTTCCATAGAGTTCTTCATCCCCCTTCTTGCTCATCTCTAAACCCAATCAATCACTGCCAGCTTCTACTTCTAAGCATCTGATCTTTTTTTAAAGAAATAAACTTAAGAAAGAGAAAACTAGAATTTTGGCAACTAGAATTTTGAATCACAGTAAATTGAGACACATAATCTAGAATTAATAAACTTTACAAAGTTTGACAAAATTAAATTCAAATATAAAATGTACCAAACCAATATCTCCTAAACTCAAGCAAGAATCTAAAACTCTCATGGTAGGAGAGGAGGAAATGAAACAAAGAAATCTGAAAAATAATGAATAGCCAATTAAATAGATTAAATAGATATGAGTTTTGTCATGATGTATTACGAAAATTGTCTTAAGTTTTTTTTCTTTAGGTTTTTTTCCTTCTGGTTTTGTTTTTTGTTTCATATTTGACCTTAGTGGTTTTCAATATCATCTGTAATACATGGAAAAGTTTGCTGGGTGCATAGGTTGACTACTTAATCTCACTTTTCTCTATAGCCCAAATGCTATCGGGCATCTGTTTAGTTAAATGGTATTAAAATGTAAACAAGCAAGATTTTAGTTTAAACAGGTTTCACTAGCATGAAGACTGTAACCTCTGCAATGAAAGAAATAGGTGTTTTGCCAAACTATAGGGTACTTTATTTGTAGTTGGCTATGGTACTTTAAAGGATAAATATTGAATGATGTTATGCTATTATTCTGGAAACTGATGTTAACTGGATTTTTTCAGTGGGGGGGCACTGGGATTGAACTCAGGGGTACTGGACCACTTGAGTCACATCCCCAGTCCTATTTTGTATATCTTTTATTTAGAGACAGGGTATCACCGAAATGCTTAGCACCTCACTTTTTGCTGAGGCTGGCTTTTTTCCCCTTCAAATTTCTGTTTTTATTGTTTGTTATTATTTATTTAAACTTTGAGTTTTCATTTCCCAAAAAAATAAAAAAAAAGAGTGGAAGAAAAAGAGGTTTGATCCCATGGGAAGAGTCTCTGGGACTCACTTCTTCTATTCCTTGAAGATCCTTGAGAGATCCTCCTCCACTATGGGATGGTCAGATGTGTCCTACTGCAGATTTGACAGCTGAGCAGGACAGAAATGCTTCAATTCTCCAACTCCATCATATATCATGTTGTGCCACCATTGTTTGAAGAAGGAAGGCGAGCCAAATGTCCCTGAACCTGACTCCAACTTCTCCAAGGACATTTGAGATGGGCCCTCTGGCATTTTGAAAATGGAGTTCCCAAGTGTTGAATGTCCAATGTTATCTTCAGGTTTCCGTGAAGTGATTCCTCCAAAGTCCCATTCTACTATGAATGCTGTGAGTTTTTTCTTTTACCAAGTTGCCAGAGTCAGCAATCTCAGTCTTTGCAAAGCCAGTAAATACACTTTCCAGTCCTTCAGGGTCAATATAAACAGTGGGAGTTGGCAATAGCAAAGGGAACCATGAGTACTCTCTTCAATGAAGAAATTTTCCCTGGATCTCACAAATGGATTCATTTTATTAAGTTCACCTTTGCTAGGTTCTTCTCGATTTTGTCCATGAAGAGCTCTTGGCACAAGCTCCGCTACCTTACAACAGGCCTCTCCTTTGAGTCCAGCCCAATCACTGTCTGCGGTCACTGGCTACAGAAGGTGCTATCAGTACCCCCTGAGGCCGGCTTTGAATTCACAATTCTCCTGCCTCAGCCTCCTGAGCCGCTGAGATTACAAGTGTGCGCCATCATGCCTGGCTTTAACTGGAATTTTTATTTTCAAAAAAATTAGTATTGGTATGAAATATAATTTTCATAATATATAAAAATTAATTTTGTTCCTGATAATTTCATTCTTAAAGTTACTGACCCAACTTTCTCATATACTTTGATAACTGAAGACACAGTCCATTAAAATGGAGTGTTTCTCTAATATCAAAAGGAAGTAGTTTTCATGTACTTATTTTCCATTGTAATTCTTTTAAATTCCCCCTCGCCCCCGGGTATGTAATTTTAGCTACTGTGAATTACTCTAAGTATAGTTTTCATTTATACTATTAACTTTGCATATCATGCCACTGTATACTCTGTGTACTGTTTCTTGAAAACTTTTGACACCACTTTGGTAGAAATAGTCATGGAAATGAAAGTGCTAATGTATAAATCAGTCATCAACAAATACATCAGCTTTATATAATGAAATACTAAATGTAAGATCTGTGTTTTACTTTTAACCTTTGCATATTGTTTAATTCATTACTTAAAACTGAACACAAAGACAGAACTTTGAAATGCATACCTCAGAGTATTAACAAATGCTCTGCCCTTCATGTAATGTCAGAGAAAAAAGACAAAAGATCGGATGAACTCTCTATTAGTAAAAGACTGAATTGTTGTCGAATAGAATTACAAATGCCACTGAGAGAATGTTTGATCCTGAAACCAAAAAATTGTCATTTCATTTACATGTTATGTGAATTTGGACTCAGTAGTAATAAAATATGTTCTAGAGGTATAATTTAGAAATGTGGGACCACCAAGTAACTGTCCAGCTCATTCTTGTGTCTTAATGTCTTAAGTTAAAAATTGTCCAAGAAATAATATGTTCTAGTCATTGGAGTTTCTTTTTCCCCCAGCAAATTATAGCACCATAAGTTTTCATTTTCCCCAATGTCTTTTCTGCTATAATAATGGCTTGAGGATTTAAATCCTGTGCTGTTATTGTGACTTTAAAGCCTTAAAACTGCAATTGAGTGAGACAGTTCATCTGTCATTATTCAAATATGAAGCAATTATGATGAAATAAAGATAAAATTCCATTGAGAAATACTCCAATCAATTTTCACTTATATTTAACTAGAAACATAAAATGATGCTTAGAAGAGTAAGTTTAGGTAATAAAATTGAAGAATAAAAAAGCATGAATTACTGATCTATAACTGAGTCATTTGTGAAGGTTTCAGGGCATGTAAATAAAATGTGTCACCAATATTGAATGAAAGTTTGTTGCATGATAAAAACAAAACAAGAAAGTTAAAAGGGGGGGCATTTAAAAATCTCTATTGCTTGACTGGTGAAAACAGTGCTGAAACTTGTTACCCACCTGAAGACTCTTTTAGAATACTCACACTCACCTAGTCAACATAAAATTCAATGAACCTACGTGATTTTTGTGTTTTTTTTAGAAAAGATGTAAATGCCATGACAGACACATGCCTAATAAAACATCTGAACTTCTTATTCTGGCTGAACATTTATATTCCCTCATACCAAAGACACTGTTTTAGAACTCTTTCTCTGTTATCTTTGACTTTAACATTGCCTTTTTTATCTAAATTTCAGTTTTCCACTTGCTTAAATTAATCAAATTGACCCAAAGGTCATCCAATAGAACACTAAGCTGTGTTCTAAAAGGAACTAGAAATTTAGAAGTAAAATATGTAGCATTATATCATATAAGAATTTTATAAATATGATTTTTATGAACTATTTCTGCATTCATATTGTACAATTTTATTAATCTTAAGTTCTCATGCCAGTCAAACTCAGATAAGCCTAATATTCTACTTTTAGTTAGCATGATTTATTATGTTCTCATATTTGGCCTTATATATATGACTTCTAATATATAAAGAACCTATTAAAATTTTGTTTCAGCCACCTATGATTTTCTACATTAAATGAATAATAAACATGATGAATTAGTTTAATATTTCAAGGAAACAAATATTTTATGAATGTGTACAATGTTCCTGATCTCTGTCCAATACTTAGTAGATGGGGACCAATACATGGATGGAAATAAAACCAGGGAAGTACAAAATTACGAAACACAATAAAAGGAGACCTTAATTTTGCAATGAGAATATTTAGATAACTCATATAAAAACCCTGGTAGAGCAGTTAAAGATCATGCCTATCAATAAGCACCTCATTAGCAAGTTAAGGCTTGGCTGAAACTTGAAGAATGAGAAGGAAGTAACCAGGGGACAAGGCATGAGAAGCATTTAAGCAGAGCATGGCTAATACACAAAGCAAAAGAAAACACGACTCATTCTTGCTGAAGCACAGTTTTTAGGGAAAGGTGAATGGTGAAATATGAAACTTGAAAGTATGTCAGAGTGTGGTATGTATTTTGTCCAGGAATGTCTGTAAATAGTGACATCCTTAAAAAGGGACCCAATCAGAATTTATTTGACTTTTAAAATATATTTTTACCTGTAATGGAGAGAACTCATAAGACAACAACTCCAAGACAAAAATTTGTAAGAGATGCATTTCATTAATCCAAAATAAATAAATAAAAAGAGACTGGACGTAACAACAGAAATGGAGAAAATGAACAAAATATAAGGATGTTAGGAGGTAGAATCAGTAAAATTTATGATTGATTTCATGTGGGAGCTGGAGGGAAAGAGACAGTTAATAAATGCATATGTGGATTGGGCAAATTTTAAAGGGTGGTACTGCATTAAATGAGATAGAGGATGAAAGAAGAGTAGGAAGAACGTTTATTTGGGCAGTTGGGAAGAGAGTGAGTCCAATTTTTGCCTCCTTGATAATGAGATGTCACCAAAGCTCTACCTTAGAACTGCTTGAGAAGGATGAAAAGGAGTTCTTAGGACTCTTGGATAAAAGGTACTTGGAGGGTGAAGGGTACCCACCAGAAGTAAACTGGAAGGACATTGAGATCAGTTTGGACTATTTTACATTTTCTCAAATGGCTGACCCCATCTGAGGACATTATACTTCAATCAATTTAGTGGGGGAATACAAGGACTTTATTAAAGGGATCTATAAGAATACTCAGTATTTAGGTGAAAAACAATTTCAATAATAAGCAGCTTTCTTTCAGTACTCTCTTTATGATCAAGGGAAAGGCTCTTCACTTATGTTAGTGAAATCAGATGAGTAGTCTGGCCCGATACTTTTTTTCCTTTGATAGTCCCCTTAACTTCTTTGGTGTCACAACAACAATGATAGATAATAGTAATGCAGCCTATCTTGGTGAGTTATTGAAAGGCTTGGCTAAAGAAAGTATTTGTGCATGTCTGGTGTATTGCCTGAGTAATGCCTGGTACTACATAGAACTGAAAAAGAAGCAAAGCCCAGTGCATAGCAGAAATAAATAAACAAATAATGTTAAAGGGTTGCTTTCCTTCCCCTACAAAACATCTCTGGGATTTTAAGTGTTCCCTCTTTGTATTTATTCATTTAACAATGACTTCCTTAGCACCTACACTGTATGTGGAGTGATGTTGCATGTCACCAAGGAGCCCCAAACAATGTAAAACATATTCCCTGTCTTGGAATAACTTACTATATAGTTAGTAATATAATTCCTGCAAAGATGAAAAAGCAACATAGCAATAAAAGGCCATTTGTGGATGTAAAGAAAAAAATTTAAAAAGCACAGTGAAAGAAATAATGGGCCACCTCCATGAGACTTAGATGCTACAGTTTAGATAGATCACCACTTTCTTGGTTGCCTAGAGCACTTAGGTATACAATGCCATTTTATTAAGTCATTACTCATGTAAAACAGAGGTTAAAAATGTTGGCTCTTTGGTCCTATAGATATGACTTTAAATTCTGGTCCCACCAGTATTAGCAACCATGAGCATGTTACTTAGGCTCTCAAAGTCCTGGTTCTAAAGTAGGAATTACTATTATGTGTAACATAGTATCAATTAGAGATTTAAATGGGTACTGTAAAGCTGTTTGGGGATGGGGATATAGCTCAGTGGTAAAGTGCTTCCCTAGGATTTGCTAGGCCTTGGGTTCAACTCCCAGTATTAAGAAGAAGAAAAAGAAAGCCCCATGGCCTATTGTAGTGTCTGACCTATCATGAAATCAGTAGGTGCTAGTAATTAGAAAAATAAAAATAAAACAAAATAAACAACCAACAAGCAATATTAACTTCATTACAGTGAAATTTTACAAATATTATCTAATTAGGTGTTCATAAATAAGCTGTGAATCAGCTAATATTCTTACTGTGCAGTGAGAAATGTAAGGCTTGATAACATGGTTTCCAGAAAACAGAAGCAGAAACTCAAGAACTTAGATGAAAAGCAATATTCACAGAGTGACTTTGGTCATTGTGGCTCTATAGCCACACAGAGCAAGCAAAGACATATGGAACTGATTGGATATCACTTTCATCTCTGTAAAAGTTATGTGGTACTAGGATAATGTGAAAATCCTTTAAGCTCATAGGTCTTTAGGTCTACAGTAAAGAAATTTTTCAATAGAAAAACACAAATCTAACCAAATGTAATTATTTGGGGAATTAGAGACCCGTGTTTAATTTGAAATTTTGATTTGATTATGAATGAATCAAGCCTAAGAACATAGTCCAAACATCTTTCCACTTGGTTAGTAGGTTCTATTGGATTCTGTATGTGGACGTGAGAAGGTCCATCAGAATTGAAGGTAAGGAACCATTGCTTCTTGGCCAGTATATCCTGGTCTTCAGAACCATGAAACTCAAAGGCAACCCCCAAAATTTCTTGAGATAATAACCTCCAAAACTGTGTTGGTGGTCATATTCTTTCATTATGAGTAGCATTTTTTTTAACATTAGGAAGATTTAGAATTAAATATCAAAATATTTAAAAGAATTAATTGTAACTGATTTACTATTATTAAAAAACTATACAAATTTGTTATTTTAAATGTATGAGATATTTTGGAGAATTTAACATATTAGAGTAATAGATTAGGCTTATAGCTCCAGTTCAAAAATGCAATGTGTAATTGATTTAACCTTGAGATCAAAATAAAATATCATTTTATGTAGGAGGTTATAATGTATATTATATATGTTTATTCTATTTATAAATTTAATTTAGTAAATTTTACATGAATTACATAAGTACCTGGAAAAATTCAGACAATGTAAGTGTTTAATAAATTAAGCCAAGAATTTTAAGTTCATAGGTTCAGTTTAAAATGTTTAAAGTACATTTCTAAAAGGTACCAAGTATTCATGAAATATTTCAAAATTCAAAGGGATCTTTTCTTAAGAATATCTATGGGTGCACTGATCAAATATTATTTTCAAATTGGTGAAATATAAAACACCCTAAATTGGACCATATGAACCCTCATTTTTCTCTCTCCTCTCACTCTATGTATTTAATAAATAAATTATATATAATAAATAATAATATATAACAAATAATAATATATAACAAATAATAATATATAACAAATACACAAAATAATGGTATATGTATGTCTACATATACCTACATCATTAGACAGCTTTTAAACTATATACAAGAAGAAAAAAATATCTGGGAAAAGATCAGTGAACTCTTCAAAATCTATCACTCAGCTGATTGGGATGAATACTGGTTTCCCAGAAGAGGTCTTAACACCATTAAAAGTTTATCTGAAAATTGCTTAAGCCATTTATCAGGAATGCTAATTTCTTCCCAGAATGGAGTGGAGATTTAAAAGATTTGTCCAATCTTTTAGGTTAGGGACAATTTTCTCTTTACCCATCTTAATTATTAAATTTATTTAAATTTTCTAGACCTGCATATGAAAACTACATTTTTAAAAAATTATTATTTTTTTTTATTTTTACAGACTGCATTTTGATTCATTTTACATAAATGGGGTGCAACTATGGTTGTGCAGAATGTAGAGTCATACCATTCATGTAATCATACATGTACATAGGGTAATGATGTCTATCTCATTCCACCATTTTTCATTTCCCTCCTCCTCCCTCTCATTTCCCTCTATATAATCTAAAGTTCCTCCATTCTTCTCTCACCCTTCACTCCCTCAACCTGATTATGTATCATCATCCACTTATCAAGGAAAACGTTCGACCTTTGGTTTTTTGGAATTGGCTTATTTCACTTAGCATGATATTCTCCAATTCCATCCATTTATCTGTAAATGCCATTATAATACACCTTTTGACCCAGTTATCCCACTTTTTGGTTTATACCCAAAAGACTTAAAATTAGCATACTACAGTAACACAGCCACATCAATGTTTATAGTAGCTCAATTTGCAATAGCTCCACTGTAAAACAAACCTAGATGCCCTTCACCAGATGAATGGATAAAGAAACTGTGGTATATATACACAATGGAATATTATTCAACCATAAAGAAGAAAACTAAAATTTTTGAGCTGATTCAAACTCTAGAATTTACTAAAGAACTAGTTTTTCATTTCCCTTTTTTGTTTTTTTAAACCAAAGCAACATCATATTTGACTTTCAGTTACCCCTAAATACTTGAAAGTACATCACACCCCAAAGATCTCAAAACTTTATCAAGCAGAATCAGCTCTCTACATACACATGTGTGTTTACAAATGTATGTTTATTTGTGTGTGCTTGTGTGTGTATATATATTGTTCAATAACATTTTATGACATTTTTATGTGAAGTGTAAACTTGTCATGGCTTGCCATGCATAATACATGCATATACCCATGGACCAGTCTCATTAGACTAAAGAAAAGATCAGAAGCCACAGAGGGAAGAGGAAAGTAGTAGGATTCATCATTAACCTGTCCCTTTCCTGATAGTTATCCGATATCTCATGTAAACCTGTGCATACGAATATCAGCAAATAGAACTATCACTAATTTTTTACTCCAGACAGGATCCTCCTTCCTTCTCCGAATTGTGAAATCAATTACAAGACCATGTGCTAATTGAGCAGTGAATGAGACTTTTATTCTTGATTAAGAATAGGAAAGGTAGGAGATAAATTCACAAACCAGCTTCGCAACACTTGAAAAGGGTCAGGAAGTTATAGATACAGGGCAAAATAATTGAGGGATGGGACAGACTTAAAGGGGAGGAATTTCATGTCTTTACTGGGAATTGGGGGGATTTTCTGGGAGGGCAAACCTCTTTACTGCTTTTTTATATTTCATTCCTGTCATTGTTCTGGCAACTGGCAACTGTCAGGGCACTGAAGGGTATGCATTTAGTATGCAGATGAGATTATCATGCACTTAGGGGTTGACTGTAGATCTCTCTAGTAACAGACTTAGAACCAACTGGCTTCAGTTAACCCACTTTAAGAAGACCCTCTGGCCTACAGGAATCCCAACCACTAATATAAATAAGATTAGGGTATGTTTGAAATTGATCTAGGTGACCCAGGCAGTATCAAATTAGGATTGGGGTAACAGAAGTGTATAGAAAATACTAGGCTCTTCCACCTCTAGCGACTCCTAAATTTTTCAACTTATTTTCAGTTCCACTTGTCTTTCTTTGGCTTTGATGCCCAACCTCAGCTTCAAGACTAAAATATTCACTCTTTACAATATTTACTGGTGGGAATCTTGGGAACTGACCCCCTATCAGAGAATATCTGAGCCTATTCTGAAGTCACACACCCTCATCAGAAACAAATCGCATCAACAGATGTGGGAGTCCCCAGACAATGGACTTCATTTGAAGGACATTCTGAAGGGCCACCCCAGTCTAAAGTTCCTAGTGGGATTGTCTGAGAACTTTGTTTTGACTGTATTAAAGTTCTTTTCACAACAGCTTAGTCTGCTTACTTTTCTGATTCCCCCACAAAAGTGTGTTTATTCTCAAGAGCTTTCCTAACAAACCTCCTATGTACAAATTTCTATTCGAGTCGGTTTCCTGCAACCATAAAGTTCACTAAAACATGAATGAGTGATCAGGAAGCCTGTCTTCTGAAGGGAAATCTAGTGTTTTAGTCAGCTTTTTTCATTGCTGAACCTAAAAGGACCCAACTAGAACAATTGTAAAGGAGAGAAGATTTATTTAGGGGCTCATGGTTTCAGAGGTCTCAGTCCATAAGAGGTTGGCTCCATTCCTTGGGGCTCAAGGTGAGGCAGGACTTCATGGTGGAAGAGAATGGCAGAGGGAAGCAGCTCACATGGTGATCAGAAAGGAGAGAGAGAGAGAGAGAGAGAGAGAGAGAGAGAGAGAGAGAGAGAAAGAGAGAGAGAGAGAGAGAGAACTCTCCAGATACAAAATATATACCCAAAGCCACACCCCTAGGGACCTCCCTCTAGCCACACTCTACCAGCCTTCAGTTACCACTCAGTTGATCCCTATCTGGAGATTAATTCACTGATTTGGTTAAGACTTTCACAGTGCAATCATTTTTCCTCTGAATCTTCTTGAATTGTCTCACACATGAGCTTTTGGGGGACAAGTCATATCCAAACCATAACATCTAGCTTTGGTAACTGATGGCAAATAGGAGATGGAAGCAGAAAAGTACAAGAGATCCAGGGATTCTACAAGAGGAAGGGAATGATCAGAAACCAATTATGAATAGCATAATTACCCACAGATATGCCCATGCCTTAATCCCAGAACCTAAAAGCAGGTTATCTTACATAACAAAGAATTTGCTGGAGTAACAGAATTAAGGACATAGAGATGGAGATATTATACTGGGATTATCCAAGTTAATCTAGTCAATTGTGTACAATTATATAATCCCTTAAAAACGGAGAACCTTTTCAGCTGTGGTTGGGGCCTTTGGAGCACTCACCAGACAAATGCAGCATTGCTGCTTTTAAAGGTGGAGGAAGAGACCAAGAGCCAAGGGATCAAGGCAATCTCTAGAAACTGGAAGAGAAAAGAAAGGGCATTCTCTCCTCAAGCCTCCAGAAACTAATTAAGCCTTGTCAACACCCTGATAACTTCCCAGTGAGACCTGTGTGGAACTTCTAACTTATAGAACTATAAGGTGATAAATGTGTGTTGTGTTAAGTCACTAAATTTCTAGTAATTTGTTGTAGCAACAATGTAAACTAATACTCCAACCTAGGGAAGAACTTGAAAAAATTTAAAGGTTAATTGAAGAGGTGATGAATTGTAACAACAAAAGCAAATGGCAACTTCAATGATGGAGCAAGGATTTGGGGACAAAACAGATGTCGCTCCTCATGTAAATTCCATTCCAGAGGTTTCGGATCAATAGTGGTTGCTAGTAAAGTAAGTTTTTTTTTCCTCTTTGGCTGCCTGATTATGATGGATCCAAGACTCTTTCATATTTCTGATGCTGGGGCTGATGTTACAATATGTGACAAGTACCTCTTTCTCCAATTACTAAAAAGAGTTGTGTCTGGATACAAAAAGCAAGCATGTAAACCAAAGCTGCTAAATAATAAGCATGAGTAATGTGAGGCTTTGAATCTCAGTGAAACCATCCTGGTCTTTCTTATCAGGAAGAACAAAGAAGATAAAGACTAAGAACTAGATGGCTATTTTAAAACAATTATTCTCAATTTTGTTAATTATAAAATCTAGCAAGTATAATCAAGGAAAAGATTATATTCCACTTAAAGAAGGCAAATTATTTCTGCATGGATGCTGACTATGGAAGAAAGCATTTTTTTTTCTCATTTTTAATAGTAATTAAATGTATTAAAAATCAACTGTTTTAGATTGGTTGGAAGTTTTATATAGAATGATTTTACTGTTTTTTTTTTTCTAATTTCCTGTCTACACATTTTTTCCAAAGCTTGCTGTGTATGCTTCAGCTTTTTGTCTCTGATAAAAATATCTGAAAAGAACAATTTAGAGAGGAAGAATGTATTTTGGCTCTTTCGGTATCAGAGGATTCAATTCATATTAAGCTGCTTTTCATGGCAGAAACATCATGGTGGAGGAAAGCTGCTCAGTTAATGGCAGCCAGGAAACAGAGAGAGAGGAGCCAGAAACAGGACACAGTCCCCAAAGGTATATTTTCATTGACATACTTTCTCCAGCCGCACCCACCTGCCTGCAATCACCACCCAGTAGTGCATTCAAATGGATTAATCCACTGATAAGGTTATAGCCTTCATGATGTAATCATTGCCTAAAAGCCCCACCTCTGAACCTTGCTGTTTTGGGGATCATAGTTTCAATACATGAGTTTTGGGAAACATTCTAGATCCAAACCATAATATTGGGCTAGCAAGAAAAAGGCATAAAATCAAAGGAAGAAAGAACTGCCCCATGTGTTCCTAGGACTGGAGGACTTCTGATTCAACTGTGATACTGGGAGTACTAATACTTAGAGGATCTCCCAATCTCCACAGGTTTGGAGAGGTGGCCCATCATTAGTATCCAGCATCTCAGATGTTAATATTTTATTCTCCTCAAAGTTAGTATGATAGTAGAGTGAAACAGACATTATTACCTCATGTACATATATGACTGCATGACTGATGTGATCCTATAATATGTGAATCAGAAGAATGAGAAATTATACTCCATTTCTGTATGATTTATTGAAATGCATAAATGCATTCTATTGTCATGTATAACTAATTAAAACAAATAAAAAATTAAAATATAAAAAAGGTTAGTATGAGAACAATGGAAACAACAAATGCTCACACAGGTGGGTCTCCCCTTTGTAAGGTAGCATGTGATCAGGGTTGTTCATGTATTCCTGAAAATACTGGATAGAACCTTCTCTCCATACTAAATATTCCATATTTTAGTTCACTATATGATGATTGAAATCAGAGAATCTTTTGAGGTACTATTCTGCTTTCTGCCTGGACAGGAGCAGGTTAGTGAAGATGCTTTAGAAGCTAAGCAGATGAATGAGTTACCTGCAACCTAGCTACCCCCACTGAGAGGGATATTGGAGCAACTGAGAATTGTGGAATCCTTAGAGAAACACATTGCAGAGATAGAGGAGAAATAACAGAATTAGAACTTAAGGATTCTGGTCATTTTGGCCCTTAGTTTCCACATGTCAAAGGTGTGGGGATTTCATGGCCCTGGAACCCTAAGTAAACTGCCTGTCTTCAACAGTGGAAACAAATTGGAGGCCTATATTCTTTAATAAATCCAGAGTGGGTTGGTTTTGCTCCATTATTGGAAAATGTGATACTTTGATTGATTTCCAAGTATAACATCTAAATTATATTTTGGGAAAAAAAAGTTCCTGAAAAATCAACCTCATCTTTGAGCACTAGAATACCATGCAGTGTGGGACGAGCTTATTCCTAAGAAGGAATGTGTGTCGGATTCTCAGATCTCTGAGTGGAAGGGAGGGCTGCATCAGCTACCCACACAATCTAGGCCGTTCTTCACTTTTTATCCTTTTTGACTGAGCACTTTTAGAGTTTCTGAAAGTGAAACTTTCTGTATTACAACAATGACAGCAATGCCCCTATACTTAGATGGCACATTTCCTGTCTGACTCACTTATTCCTTCCCTGAAAGAAATCCTGTGAAGTTGAGTCATCTCAGGATTTCTAGAAACTAAAAAGGAGTGGAAGTCTCCATTTACTCCCTCAGTTGGGATTAAAACTCTCTTTTTCACTTTCATAAAAGTTGATAGATGTATTTTAACTAATTTTAAATTAGATTTAATTATATTGATGTGTATTTCCAATTCTTTTTTTGAATAGGGAATATTTTTCTCTATTTCTATATCTATTCCTAGTGTTGTATACACTGCGTTATAAAATATTTAAAAAAAAAAAACAGGACTTCTAACAATGGAGCAATTAAGCCAGTCTTTAATAGTCATCCATTGAAGTTGATTCCCACTTTCTCCTTTAATAAAAATATTTGAGAAACCTTTCCTGGATATGATTTGTTGAGATTACAGCTTTATTATGTTGTATTTCCATAGATACATATATATCCCATCCTATGTGGGCTTCCACAGTGTGACTATTCAGACTTACCATCAAAAAGTGCATTACTTCTCAGGGATCTGGGTTAACCCTGTGACTTATTTTAACTAAACTACATATATGTAAGTAAAGCCATCTTCGATATTTTGACCCCCAATGTCATCTCTGCTAAATGAAACCTTGTAAGAAATTCCAGATTAAGACACATAAGCAGATGAACCAATCAGCTGAGACCTATCCAGTTTTAGAACTACAATATTATGAGAAAATAAAAGCAATTTTCCCCAGCCACTAAATTTTGGGATAGTCTCTTATACAGACACAGACAATTAAAATGTATAATTATTTAGGAGAAATGTCTAGGCATGCAATTGTAGTAATAGTTTAATGAGAATAATATTTCTGTAAAACACTAGGCTGAGAAATTTTGTTTTTCTCTTAAGTGATGATTTTTGGTTAAGTCCTCATAATGGACTTTAATATTTTAGGGAGAGACAGATACAGCATAACAAAATTCATTGTTCAACTCTATGAAATTAGGCTTTTCTGGAATCTTCACTGAAATTATAGTCTAAAAAATCAGGAACTTTTTAAAGAGGGAAACTCTTTTTTTTTTTTTTTTTTGTATCTTCCAAAGCTCACCTAAACATGTAAATAGACAAAGCAGCAGTTTTGAGTTTGATGTGGTGGGACAGGCCTGTAATCCAAACTATGCAGGAGGTTGAGATAGGAGAACCACATTTATGTGAGGTCAACCTGAGCAACTTGACCTTCTCAAAACCAAAACAAAACAAAAAAATACACACACACACACACACACACACACACCACACACACACACAGGGCTAAAGATGTAGCTCAGTAGTAGAGTGTCCCTGGGTTCATTCAAGTAGTTCTGGTGGTCCATAGTTATTTATAAAGTATTTTCTAAGCTAATGGATCACACACTTTAGCATGCGTCAGAATAATCTGGATAATATATTAAAGCACAAGTACTGGGACCCACTCACAGAGTTTCTGAATTACCCAGTCTTGGGTAGAACCCAAGAATTGGTATTTCAACAAGTATGGAGTTATTGCTCTTCCTGGGGACCACATTTTGAGAAGCATCACTCTAAGCCACATAAGAAAATAATGAGAATTTAAAGCATGTACGCAGATTAATCTGAGGAGAGCTTAGAAGACTTTTTGAAAAGTCTGGTGGGAGTTCAAAGAATGATTGTACTGAGGAGAGAGGGAAGCTCAGTCAAAGGAAGGGATGGCTTTTGTTTTGATCATGTTTTAGAACTCTGAGGGAAAACTTGTACAGCAGAGTGATCCACACTAACCTAGGGTAGCAATGGAATAGCAGAAATAGTGGTGTGACATGCTATGTGGAGTAGGATAGGCTATGGAAACTGCCCACTGCCACCAACAAGCAAGTCCTGGTTTCCCCATGAATGGTTGTTGGTGTTCATAGGTTCATTAACACTTCTCTCCAGGTGGAAAGCAGAAGGTAGAAAGGAGTTAAAAATGCTGCACAGATTTCCTGAACTGGACCTCAGAAATCGTATGCAGCAAGAAAAATGTAAAGGTAGGGAAAAGGGCATCTTTGCAAAATCCAGTAAGTATAAACATGTGGTTAAGAAACCACTTCTCCCCAGGTACCATTAGGACATTTAAATTTCTGTTCCCCATGCTCCTTAGCTACAGATACGTCTGGAGAAAATCAATAAATTATGATGATGTTATGGTTTAGATATTAAGCGTCCCCCAAAACTCAGGTGTGAGAAAATGCAAGCAAATTTAGGGGAAAAATAATTGGGTTATGAGAGCCTTTACCCAATCAGTGCATCAATCCCCTGATGGGATTAATTGAGAGGTAAACTGAAGGTGGGTAGGGTGTGGCTGGAGGAGGTGGGTCACTGGAGGCTTACCTTTCAGGTATATATTTTGTATCTGGTGAATGGGGGTCTCTCTCACTGCTTCCTGATCATCATGTGAGTTGCTTGCCTCTGCCACACTCTACTGCCATGATGTTTAGCCTCACCTCAAGCCCCGTTAAATGGAGCCAACTGTTTATGGAATGACATCTCTGAAACTGCAAGTCCCCAAATAAATTTTTACTTCTCTAAAATTTTTCTTGTCAGGTCTTTTAATCACAGCAGTGAAAAAGATGACTAAAACAGACAATATTAATGGATAACTTATTAAGCTCTAACTCTGTGCCAAATATGTTGTTGTATGTTTATCTCTGTTTTTTTTGTTTTGTAGGGCTAGGAATCAAACTCAGGACCTTTTATGCATGCAAGTTATATACTCTACCACTGAGTTACATCCCTAGTCCAGTCAGATAATTTTTAATGGCTATACATGTATACACTCATTCAATCTTCACAACAGTTTTATAACAGAAATACCATTGTTATCCCCATTTTATAGATGGCGAAATTAAGGTACAGAGAGATATGTAAATTGTTTATAGCCATACATTAGTAAGAGGCAGAGTTGAAATTTGAATCCAACAGTCTGGCTTCTGAGATTATATGCTTAACAATGATATAAATAGACTTTCAAACTTCTATCTGAAACTTTTGAGTCCACTTATAACAAAAATTTTTCTGAGTTTACAAAGTAATGTAATACATATAGCGTATAATACATAACATGCCCAATGGGGCTAGAGCAGCACCACTTACATTCATTAATATACTTGCTGCAAAGTCTAAAAATTCAGTATGTACATTAAATTTAATAAATAATTAATAAAGAGCCTCTTGTGAATTCATTTCAAATGCATTTGTTTCAGATCAGATTTTGCCATCAAATTAATTATAAGTTGCTTCATAGGGCTTTGGAACAACAGATTAACTGGGAATGGGGGACAAGCACAAAATGTTTTTTTTTCATAATTGAATTTATTATCTAAATTTTGCCTTTTTGCTTTACCACCAGGTCATAAATTAAATAGCAACATAAGTTCTTTTTTCCTACCACTACATGTGGTGCACCAACATTGGGGACTGTCATCATTTTCATTATCTCTCTCTTTTTTTTTTAGTTTTTTTTTTTTTTAATTTTGATTCATTATACACAAATGGGGTACAACTTTCATTTCTCTGGTTGTACACTAAGTAGAGTCACACCTTTTGCATAATCATTCATGTACATAGGGTAATGATGTTTGTCTCATTCTATTATTTTTTCTTCCCCCCCCTGCTCCCCACTCCTCATTTTCCTCTATACAATCCTTCCTTCCTCCATTCTTGCCTCCCTCCCACCCCTGTTATATATCATCATCCACTTATCAGAGAAATCATTCAGTCTTTGGCTTTTTGGGATTGGCTTATTTCACTTAGCATGATAATATCCAACTCCATCCATTTACCTGCAAATGTCATAATTTTATTCTTCTTTGTGGCTGAATAATATCCCATTGTGTATATAAAACCACAGTTTCGTCTCCATTCATCTATTGAAGGGCATGTAAGTTGGTTCCACAAACTAGCTAATGTGAATTGAGCTACTATAAACATTGATGTAGCTGTGTCACTGTAGTATGCTCATTTTAAGTCCTTTGGGTATAAATCAAGGAGTGGGATAGCTGGGTCAAATGGTGGTTCCTTTCCACCATTTCTAAGGAATCTCCATGCAGTTTTCCAGAGTGGCTACACCAATTTGCAACCCCACCAGCAATGCATGAGTATACCTTTTTCCCCACATCCTTGCCAACACCTATTGTTGCTTGTATTCTTGATAATAGACATTCTAATTGGGGTGAGATGAAATCTTAGGGTGGTTTTGATTTACATTTCTCTTATTACTAGAGATGTTGAATATTTTTTCATGTATTTGTTGATTGCTTATAGATCTTCTGTGAAGTGTCTGCTCATTTCCTTTGTAATGTAATCTTGGTGTATTATTTGTAATCTTGGTGTAAAGTTTTTTGAGTTCTTTATAGATTCTTGAGATTAGTGCTCTATCTGAAGTGTGTGTGGCAAAGATTTTCTCCCATTCTATAGACTCTCTTTTCACATTGTTGATTGTTTCCTTTGCTAAGAAAAAGCTTTTTAGTTTGAATCTATCCCAATTATTGAGTCCTGCTTTTAAATATTGTGCTTTGGGAGTCATGTTAAGGAAGTCTGGTCCTTCAGCCAATGATGAGGATTTGGTTCTTCTATTAGGTGCAGGGTCTCTGGTCTAATTCCAAGGTTCTTGATTCATTTTGAGTTGAGTTTTGTGCAGGGTGAGAGACAGGGTTTAGTTTCATTTTACTGCATATGGATTTCTAGTTTTCCCAGCACAATTTGTTGAAGAGGATGTCTTTTCTCCATTGTATGTTTTTTGCAACTTTTCTCGGGGTGCCCACTGGCCAGGGCAGGCGGCCCGATCGGGGCGGCTGGCGACCCCCGTGCCCCAGAACGAAGGCGCGCGCCCGGCCCCTCCCATGGAGGTGCCTCCGGGCCGAACCCTGGCGCCCCGGAACGAAGGCGCGCACCCGGCCCCTCCAATGGAGGTGCCTCCGGCCCGAAGAGGTGGCGGCATAGCAGCTGGACAGCTGCTGCACAGCCACAAGGAGCCATGCTGACGTGGACAGCTCCCGCCCCCCCGACCTTCCGGAGGGAGGGTGGGTTTGCCCACAGGATGTCCGTGTCAGGCCGGGCCCCCGAGGCCACGTGAGGAGGCGGGCTGGCCCAGACCCCCTCCTCACTTCTCGCCTGCCACGCTGGCCTGTCAGGGTGCCCGGAGCCCCATCCTAATGCGGAAGTCTTCGCCATTGGCCAAGACTTCTGCATGCTCAGTGCATGATCACTGAGTGCCTGGGCTCCGTGCAGCTTGCAGTCCACGAGCTAACCTTGTGGACAGCTCCCTGATTGGTTGCTCCTGCACATATATACCCGCTACTTCCCTGGGGGGAGGGGGAAGAGGAAAGATCCTGTAATGAGATGGCCATCGTGTAAATAAAGCTTCTGACCAGCCTACGTGTCGCGTCTCTTTGCGGGCAGGGATTCGCGATAAACTTTGTCTGATATTGGCATCAAAATAGACAGGTAGATCAATGGTACAGAATAGAAGACACAGAGACAGACCCACATAAATACAGTTATCTCATATTAGACAAAGGTGCAAAAACATACAATAGAGAAAAGATAGCCTCTTCATTATCTCTTGATATTTAACAAATTATCCCCAGATTTAGTGGCTAAAATCAACACACCTTGTGAATTTTTGGTCTAGAATTTGAGTATGGCTTGATCTAGAGATTCACTTGCTCTATGTGATATTGGTCATAGATACTCAGTTTCATTCAGCTGCCAAATAGAGTGGTCCACAGGGGCCACCATTTCTCTCCGCACATATCTGCTGTGGAGATAGCTAGCTGGGCTGTTCCACAGGCTGTGCTATGCAAGTGCTTCTGAGTACCTTTTCCAGCATGGGAGTCTTAGGGTCCTGGGGCTTCTGACATGGTAGCCAGCTTCCTCTGGAGGGAGTGTTGTGAGACATGTGTAAACTGCAGGGCTTCTGGGACAGCCACAATAGGCTCACATCCTATTGCTCAATGACATCACTGAAGTCAATTTAGATTAAAAAATGAGAGAGATTCCACTTCTCAATGGGAAAAGCAGCCAAGAACACTTGACCACTTTAATGCAATACGTTCATTCAAAAATAGGAAGAAAACTAGTGATCATTTTTTAGCAATTAGTCTTCCAACACAGAGTTTCAATTTTCACTTTGTTCCTTATTACTGGCTTGAACATTTTATTAAGTGTCCACCTCACTCCCAAGGTAGTCTTTATTTTGTCCTTAACATAACATTTATGTGTGTATATGTATAATCTTTTTTTGTTCTTTGTCCTGTGTTTTAGTGGGTGTTTATTTTTTCCTTAATGATTAATTCAGGTTCAATATAGTGCTTATATCTTTATGGATCCATCTTTGCTTATATGTTACTTATAGACAATGCACTTAAAGTATGAAATGAATAAATGCTAAAGTGAGCTTAAATTACATCATTTTCAGAGAGATATCAAATTATGGAATAGACTTGATCTCATTTAATCTCTAATTCTTTGAAAAATTTTCTCTAACTTGGTGATATGCACACAAATAAAAGGTCCTTGAGACATACACAATGTAATACCACACAAACACACATACACATGGAGTTATAAGATTTTATGTGATTAAATTATTAAATAAAGATTTTATTTATTTTTTAAATATAATCTCCACCCAGCCCCCAAGGTAGTTTTTATTTTGTCCGTAAGGTCCTTATGTGACTTTCAAAGGAGATCTTGGTGCAGAATAGGCAGATCTAAATCCAGGCTGTCATCCTAGGTTGAGGAGATTGATTCCTGGTGACCTGGTGAAAGCCTTTATCTCCTGAAGATCAGATGCTGAGTATTTTCCACATGCTATATTAACCCACTTATGAACACTAATTGTTTTGTGGGGAGTACTGGGGATTGAACTCAGGGGCACTCAACCACTGAGCCACATCCCCAGTCCTAATTTGTATTTTATTTAGACACAGGGTCTCACTGAGTTGCTTAGCTCCTCACTTTTGCTGAGACTGGCTTTGAACTCTCAGCCTCAGCCTCCTGAGCCACTAGGATTACAGGTGTGTGCCACCATGTTTGGCTATGGACACTAATTTAAAGACCAAAAGAAACATAGGAGATCACAAAAGGGGTGCTATCATTCGGGAAGTAACCATTGAGCCAACCTCTTTGACAAATGGCTTGTGAAAAACAGTTTCCAATTACTTAACCCTCATAGAACTACCTCCCTGTAGCCCCCATAGTAGAAACAAGATGATTCCTCACTCCACCTGATACAAACAAGAAAACCAGGCTTAGACAAGTTTAAGGAAATCACACCAATCACACCAATCACAGTGGCATTTCATCTCCAAATAGGAATTCATGCTCAGAATCTTTTCCAGTTCCCTATAATGTGTCCCTGGTATTCAAACTCCCCGGCACTAAGTGTTTTCTATTTTAAAATGTCATTGAGATCATTATGTAGGGCACTTGGAAAATTCTCGTTAGTACCATATTAGGATCTATTTCTACTCACAGGCATGTGACAAAAATGCAGCAGTAGATACATAAAAAATGATATTTTTCATGGTAGGATTTCATGATTCTGTGGAAATCATAAAGATCACTTTAAAAATGCAGAAATCAAAAAATCATAGAGCCCAGAATAACGAGAGTTGTAATTTTCTAGTGAAAATGCTGCCTGCAATCATGGGATACATTTTTTTATTGACACACTCTTACTATATAATACGTAAAATACTGACACCTAATGTTAACTTTTTGTATTATAATTTCAGAGGATTTTTCAAAAATCCTATAATAACATTTAGGAAAGTATTAAAGAATTAAGATTAAATAAATTGTTTAAAATAAATTTACTTGTACTGGGTATTAATGGGGATGATATTCTTAAAGATTAAAGATAGACTGGCCTAGTAAAAGCTTTAAATATCTGAAAACATTAAGAACAAATTTTTAGAGGACTTTGTGTTTGCATGTGTATTGTAACTTAATTCATGTGTGAACAGATAAGGAAAACCAGAAATATATTATTTATGACAAACATTTTCCCAAAATGATTAAAATAATGAAATGACAGTATGTCATAAAACTAATAAACAATAGATTATACAATCAAATAAATACATGTTAATAAAAAAGATTAAAGATAAAAATTCTCATTTATATTTTAAGATTACAATAAGATATATATATATATAACTGAACTGAATATTTCTGACCTGAGTGTTGTTGATAACACCAGAACAAATTAATGTTTATTTCAGAGGTCAATAAGCTTTTTCTGTAAAGGCATGGACAGTAAATAATTTAGGCATTCTGGCTGATAAGATCTGTCACAATTGCATAACTCTGGCACCACAGCACAAAGACACCACAGACATGACACGAATGGGCATGGCTGAGTTAAAAAATATATATGTGTTGACAATGAAATTTGAAGTTCTCATAATTTTCTTGGGTCACGAAATATTCTTCAATTTATTTTCACTATTTGAAAATGCAAAAATACTCTTAGCAGGAGGGTTGAACAAAGACAAATGGTGGGTGAATTTTGTCCAGGGGCCATACTTCACTGGCCCTGTTGCAATGTTTTTTAGTTGAATGGTCAGCCTAGGACCAAATGGAAAAATCTTTTTCTCCCTTTGGGGTAAGAGTAGATTAAATAAAAAGAACATTCAAAGATCAAAAAGAGATTTTGGTTGATAGTCTTTCAATTTGATGGTGCTTTCTAGATTTTTTTTTTTTTTTTTACTAACTGGATTAGCTATAAGAACTAAATAGCTAACTTTTAAAAATTATACTTATCAAATTATATCATGTTGAATTGGAATGGAGCTTAGAAAACATTTTTGAGCTTTTAAAGAAGACATGCTGACTATTTTATGTGATTCCCAGCAGCATGAAGCTCATTTCAACATGAAGCCATTCTAAAGCACATCCACTGTGCCCTTTGTCTAGAAAGCTAACTTTCCCTGGCCTGTTTCCATCATCCAGGTCTCATTTAAATATCACACCCTCAGTAGGGCCTTCACTGACCACTCTATCAGTAAGTTCCCCTTACTGTCCTCTTTTTTTATATCCTGTTCTTTGTCTTCACAAACTTTTTTAAGATTTGCAATCCTTTATGTGTACAGTGTATTAATATTACAGTAGTCTCCAACCACCCCAGACTTGGAGTAACCTGCTTCTGGGATATGGTGTCATTTGCACATCAGTCTATTCCCTGTACCTTGCTCAGAGTATATTCCAGAAGATAAATATGTATATCAGATGAAACCAGATCTGTTTTGATTGAGAGCAGTGCTGAGAGATCAGGACCTTCACTCACTCTGATTCCCTCTGATTTTAAGGAAACTGAAAAACACCATATTAAACTGAGAAAACTGAAATCCGATAAATCAATGTTCATTACTCAGTTGCATAAACTACCTTTATAAAGCGTGCTTGCTTTTTCCTTTTATGGAGGCAGAATCTGAAAAAAACTTGATATGATTAAGACTGCATTACTAATACAAAGAAGATGCTTGAGAAGGCATGACAGGGAAGTAGCAAGATGATTTTAAGACAGGAATGGAGCCATACCAGAACTGAACAGAAGTCCTCATGAAGCAATGCCAAACTGTACAAAATCCTTCCTGTTTTTTTTTGTTTGTTTCCTTTTTATGTATGATTGAAGTAAGTAGTCATTTCAGCTTATTTTACATGTGAAGAAATGGACATGCAGAATTAGTATTTTGAGTTTTACATGTACATTGTGAAAGGAGGAGGAATTTGTGAGCAATTAAAATAAAGCAAATTTTCAGTGTGCTCAAGACAATATAATGTTTGGGATAGTAAATATTACATATTAGTTAAGAATGTGGGTTCAGGAGCTGACTTGACAGGTTTGAATCAGTTTTACCACTTTACAGCTATTTGATCTTGGATTCTCCTGCTTCATCTATAATATGAAGATAATATTATCTTACATATTATCGTACTTTATAAAGTGAAGATAATATGTTTCTTCTTGGGTTTTTAAATACAATTAACTACACAGTTCTTAGAAAAAATTCTGGCACACATTAAGCACACAATTAACTCTAGCCACTACTGAAGTACTATTTAGAATAACAACACAATGATCACTATTAGAGAAACATTTGAGGATTTTAACTTATAAAAACCCAATTGAAATGAATTAAAAAGGAGCAGAAATAGTATTTAGTTGTACAAGAGTTTACTATCACTGATGGAATTATAATTATTTGAAATCTCCATGTCTCAGAGTTTGGACTTTAGTCCTAACATGATTCATTCATTTGATATTTTAAGAATTGTATGAAGTTTGGGAGTAGGAAAATAATCAACCATGATTCAGTAGTTAGTTAAGTGAATAAAAATTACAGCAGAATGTAATAAAAGTACTAAAAAAGATATTTCCAAGTGTGTGAATACATTGTAGAAGGTATTCCACTTGGCCTAGAAGGGTATAGGAAATTTTCCTTGCAATGTGAAATCTCTATTGATTTATGGAAGGTGAATAAAATTAATTAGAAGCATAGACATTGAAGAGAATTTCAAGCAGAAAAAAACAACATGGAGGTAGTGGAATGGAATAACAGGATCGGCATATGTACAGTGTGATGAAGAGGGAAAGGGAAGTTAATAGTCCTGGGAAAGAAGAGCCATGTCTAAAAGGTCTTTGAATTTCATTCCATAGAAGGAGGCATTTTTCTGAAGTTACAGAGTTATCAAAGGAATGTGTAAATTAAAAATATATTTACAGATCTATATTTTAGAAGTATTTTAGTTAAACGTTTCTTCAAAATATACCATCCCAAAATATGGTGGCTTCAAATAGCAACAATTTTGTCTCTTCTGGGATTCTGCAGGCTGACTGTTTCTTCTACTTTACATGAAGCTTCTATACTGGCAAGAAGATTCAAATGATCTCATTCATGTTTATCAGGTGCATTCTGACTTTGGCTTAGAGCTAAATTCTGTTACTAAAGCCTTTGTTAACTCAAACTGCTCCACATGATTGACTAGGCTTCCTCAGATAGCCTAACTCAAAATGGAATCCAAGTAGCAAAGTAGAGCTATGTTTCAGGGCTCAGTCTTCAAAGTTAAATTCCATTTCTGTTGCCTTTTTAAGATTTGGTAAATGGCTAGCTTAGATTGAATATGAAATTGGATCACCTAGGGCATCAACATCGGATATATTATCTTGAGAATAGATACTGGAGTTGATTCTCTAGCCTGTAATGATTCAGAGCTTTTCCAAATGCAAATAACTTTTATAATAACTCAAAACTTTCATTCTAGTTTGGCATCAGTACAAAATCCACTTGGTAGCAATCATCATCATATGGAAAGGTTGGTGTAGTGGAGTCTCCTCTCAATATAAAATATGTATGTAGAAGAGAAATATACCTGAAATAACACCGTGAAAGATGAGAGATAGGAAAGCCACAATGGACATGCACATTCAAAAAAAAGGGAGATAAATCATGGAAGGTGCATAAGTTATCAGTGATCCATAATAATTTTGAAATCCAACTGGCACATACCACCTGTTGTTTGATTAGGACTTAGTTTTACTCCCTTGGGGGAGTTCTTTATAGCTGTTTTCATTTTATCTTCAGATTATTGATTCTATATTCCAAATCTCATTCTTTTTACATGAGAAATGAAATATGTTTGAAGCTGAATAACTTTCTCAACCCACTTCCTCCTACGTAAGTTATCTATAGCTATGTTACAAATTACTTACAATCTTCATAACTTGAAAAGACAAGAATTTATCATCCCATAGTTTCTATAGCTCAGAAGTTCAGTAACAGCTTCGCTGGATTCCCTAAACATGGTTTGTCTATGAGGTTGCAATCAAAGTATTCTCTGGAGATGCAGTCATCTCAAAACTCAGATAGCATTGAGTCTTCCTGCAGTTTCACACAATGGGTTGTTGGAAGGACTCAGTTCCACATGAGGTAATGGACTGAGGGTCTTCATTTCTTATTGACTGTTGACTGGACATCTGTATTAATTCCATGCCACATGACTGTCTCCACAGGGCACCTAACTTCCATCAAATAGAGAAAGTGAGAGAGCAAGAAAGGAAAGCAAGACAGAGTCAGAGTCTTTTTGTAACCTAATATTGGCAGTAGCATCTCATAACTTTTTACTTTTATCATCACCAATATTAGAAGCAAGTCACTAGGGGTAGTACACACTCAGGGAGAGCGAATGACACAAAGGGTTGAATATCAGGAAATGGGGATCATTCAGAGGAATCTTAATGGTTGCCCTCATATTTCATAAAAGTTTGGGAACCCCCTATGCCTTCCTTTCGTTTTGATCCAGGCTTGTCTGTTTAAAGCCAACTGAAACTGGGCAGATTTTCTCTGTATAAAATGATAATTCACTCTAGTACACAAAAATGACACCCACAGAGGTACCATTCCATAGTGTACAGAGAATTTAATGCTATGGGAAAACACCATGAAGACCTTCAGAAGTTATGTTGTTTAGCTGGTCTACAAAATCTTGGCACAGGATCTTACAGCTGCATCTTTTTTTCTGATATTGAGTCTGAGACCATGTTTAATGGAAAGATTTGATCTCTACTCTCAGGTTTTATTTTTCTTGGATAATCTTCTCTAGAATGAATGTTTTTAGTCAGCAGATCATTTTATTTTCTAACCCTAGACGTTCTGGTTGAAAATCTTTCCTCTATATTCTGACTAAAAATTGAACAGTAGTTCTTTATTTCATCTCTATCTGATCCTTATAATATGAGAAAGAAAAAAACAAAACCAAAAAAAGATGCTCTATCTGGAAATCTTAGCTAATTCCACAGTTCATTAGACGTTCTTTCTCACTTTCACATTATCTCTTGTCACTAATATGGGTCAACTTCTCTCAACCTTCCAATATCAAAGTGCTTCTTATTTTTCCAGTTTCCAGTAAGACTCTTTTATAAACGCTTCTGGCACCACCTACTCTCTGGACCTAAAGGCAATAACAAATAGTTTAGGCTTTAGCTACATTATTACTTTACATTTGGTACCAATTTTTTGTTTCAATTATCTACAATGGTGTAAAAGAACTCAGTGGCTTAAAATAGAAAATGTTTATTATTTTTCACAAATTCATGAATTGGGTAGGTTATTCTACTGCTTACTACAATATGAGCTGAAGTCTGAGATAGTTTAAATATTCAAAAAGTTCCCATCAACATGGTTGGTAATTGTTGCTGGCTGCTGAGGTTTGCAAGTGTTCTCCAAAAGTTCATGTGTTGGAAACTGGGTCCCCAGTGCAGCAGTGTGGAGAGATGGAACATTTAAGAGGTGATAGGTAGAACCTTTGGGAGAGCCTGCATGAATGGATAAGATCATTCACACACAAATAGATTAATGAGTTAACGCAGGAGCATTTTTGTTATAAAAGTAAGCTCTTCTTAACATGCTTGTTCTGCCTTGCAATGTGGAGCTCTGTGCCATGTTATAACAAAGCAAGAAGGCACTCACCTGGTGCCAGGAAGATGCTGGAGTCATGCTTGTACTTCCCAGTCTCCAGACTGTGGACCAATTATATTCCTATTTTTCACAAATTATCCAGTCTCAGATATTTGTTATAGCAACAGAAAGCAGACTAAGACTCAGTTCTCCCTTTGATTCTCCTCCATGTAAAAATGGGCAGGACTCTGCTTAGCACAGAGCATGGTAGCTGGATTCAAGGAAAAATGTTAAAAGTGAAAAAAATGAAAGCTGTGAATTTCTGGTGGTTATATGTACTGTGGTTCCGCTACATTCCACTAATCAAAGCAAGTTATAGGACCAAGACCTATTCTATATGGAAAAGGGCTATGTAAGGCACTAAACAACAGCAGATGGAGTAACTGGGGGGCATACTTATAGTCTGTCTCCCATTAGACTTTACAGTGGTATAAAATATGGGTTAGAAGGAGAAACAGAGAGAATAGGAATTTATTAGCCCAAATCAGGCGGAAGTGTTTATAGTCCAAACTAAAGTGCTTGTAAGTATATGGAGAGAAAGCAGACACAGAAGACATTATGAAGGCCACCAGTAGATTTGGAGTTTAGAGGGAGTGAGGAGATCCTAGAATAATTTGTACATTTTCCCTAAGATGTTTTATCTACAGTGATTTCATTTAATAAGATGTGAAATAACATAATGTAGATGGCTTAAGCCAAACTAGGCCTCTCTCTCAACACTCTGAATGCTCTCTCATTTTTAATTATCCATGGGACTCTTCTGTTTCCCACCAGAACCCATGAGACAGGGTGGTAACAAGCATACTGAACTATTTTTTTATTCCCCAGCTAAATAGTTTTAATATGATTTAAGTTTGTGTAATATACAACAGATTATTGATGAGATTTAGTTGGGCAAAGTGCATTTGTACCTTTACCTAAGTTTGCCTAAGTCACATGAGTTGCCTACAGTTCCATTCACGGCTTATTCTATTCTTGTCTTGCAAGCTATTGAATTCCCAGCATGCTTTATAAACGAAGAAGTT
Organism: Glaucomys volans; assembly: GCA_020662805.1. Classification (NCBI taxonomy): domain Eukaryota; kingdom Metazoa; phylum Chordata; class Mammalia; order Rodentia; family Sciuridae; genus Glaucomys; species Glaucomys volans. Next base: position 1,248,908 of record JAJEJO010000112.1, read on the forward strand.
TATATTCCAACATTGAGATCAGGATGATGATATCTTGCATAATATAACTAACAAATCAAGAAGTTGACATTGATACATACACATATTGTCCATATTTCACCAATTATGCATGCTTTCAATTATGTGTGTTTATAGTTCTATACACTTTATCACATGTAAATTATCATCTAACTATCACAACAATTAAGATACAGTGCTCCTCCATCACTCCTAGGCTCCCTAAAATATCCTTTCACAGATAATGTTCTTTCATTCCCTAACCCTTGACTCCTGGCAAACATAAATCTGTTTACCATGTCTGAAAATTTATTATTTCAAGGATGGTATACAAATTGAGCCACAAAGTGTGTAATCTTTAGAGATAGGTCCTTCCCCCACTGAGCATAAATTCTCTTGAGGACAATTCAAGTGCCTACAAGTGTAAACAGTTCATTCCTTCATGGGATAGATATACCACAGTATGCTTAACTATTCATCCACTGAAATACCTATGAGTTGCTTTTAGTTTTTAACTCTTATAAATAAAACTGCTATAAGTATTTGTATGTGATTTTATATTAACATAAGTTTTCATTTCTCTGGCATAGATTCTCATGTATAAAATTGCTAGTGTAAACATATTTTGGTTTGAGAAGAAACTCCCAAACTGCTTTGCACAGTATGTGACATTACATTCTAACCAGCAATATATGAGTGATCTAGTTTCTTTGCATATTCACCAGCACTTTGTATTAGCACTATTTTTAAAATTTTATCTAGACTTATTAGGTGCATTGATATTTCATTTTGGTTTTAATTTATTTTCCTCATGGCTAATAATGTCAAAGATGTTTCATGTGCTTATTTATAATCTTTATGTCCTTTTAGGTTAAATGTCTGTTTTTGACCATTTGCTATTTGGATTATTTGTTTTGAGTTTTGAAGATTCTTTACATATTGTTGCTTAAAGTTCCTTCTCAAATATGTGGTTTTAAAATGTCTTTTCTATAGTTTCATATCTTAAGCAGGATCTTCCTTGGAGCAGACGTTTCAATTTTCATAAGGTCAAATTTATTAATTTTTCTTCTGAGAGATTTTTTTTTTTGGTATCATCTAAATATATTTTGCCTAGTCTTAAGTTCTGATGATTTACCCCTATGCATTTCCATAATAATTTATCATTTTACATTTTACATTTATCTCTCTGGTTTCTATATTGCTGACCTTTGTGTAAGGTGTGAGGTTTACATAAAAATTCATTCTATTGTGAATGGGTGTCTAGTTTTCCCCATACCATTTCTTGAAAAGGCTGCACTCTTCTGTTTAATTGCTTTTCCATTTTTGACAAAAATCAGTAGGACACATTAGTGTGAGTCCACATCTTGGTTGTTTACATGTTCTATTAATGTTTCTATCCCTACACCAGTACCATACGGTTGTCATTACTGTGCCTGTACAGGAGACCCTCACGTTCAGTAGTGGTTTTTACGTTGTTCCCGTTTATGCAATCTAGAATAGTTTTTGCTACTGTGAACACCTTGCCCTTCTGTGTAAATTTAGAATAAACTCATCCATGTCTACAAAAATCCAACCTGAGATTTGATAGGAATTGTCCTATTCAGATTGGTTTAGGGAGAAAAGTCATTTATTATGTTGAGTCTTCCAATCCATTCAATCCATGAATGTCTATTTATTTTTATCTTCTTTGATTGCTTTCATTACAATTTGATAGTTTTCCGTATAAAGGTCCTGTGCATGTTTTGTATAATCTCTAATTCAATATTTCATTTTCTTTGAAGAACTTGTAAATTTTGGTTTCCACCAAATTTTCATTGTTTTGGTCTCTACAAATTTTCATTGTTAGATATAGAAATGCAATTGATTTTTGAGTGCCAATTTTGTATCAGTTAAAATAATCTACTTTACATTAATATGTGATCTTTACTCTTTCTTTCCTGATATTACTAATTTAATCTTTATCTCTTTTTTTCTTGGTTCACATGAAGACTGATAATTTTGTTAATATCCCAAAGAATCAATAATTAATTTAGTAGATTCACACTATTCTTTATTTCCATTTTAGTCTTTAGTATTTATTTGCTTTGATTTATTTAATTTTACACTTTTTTAGTATCTTTTTTTAAAGATTTAATGGTATTCTTTTTTTTTTTTTTACAGACTGCATTTTGATTCATTGTACACAAATGGGGTACAACTTTTCCTTTCTATGGTTGTGCACAATGTAGATTCATACCATTGGTGTAATCATACATGTACATAGGGTAATGATGTCTGTCTCATTCCACCATCTTTCATACCCTCGCCCCCTCTTCCCTCTCATTTCCCTCTTCGTATTCTAAAGTCCCTAAATTATTTTCTTACCCCCAACCCCCACCCCCATTATGTATCATCATCCACTTATCAGAGAAAACATTCAGCCTTTGGTTTCTTGGGTTTGGCTTATTTCACTTAGCATGATATTCTCCAATTCCATCCATTTATTTGCAAATGCCATAATATTATTCTTCTTTATGGCTGAATAATATTCCATTGTGTAGTTAAGACAGAAGATTACGTTATTGATCAAACATCTTTTTTCTTTCTTAAAAACTTAGCTGTTTTTTGCTATAAATTTCCCTCTAAGCACTGAATTTTTTGTATCCCATAACTTTGATGTGTTATATTATTTATTTTTATTCATTTCAAGTATCATCTAATTTGCCTTCTTATTTTTTCCTTCTCTTACTTGCTATTGAGGTCAATTTTTACAATTTTCTTCTCATTGGTTTCTAATAAAATCCTATGTTGTTGGAGAATGTATTTTGCATGATTGCAACTCTTAAGTTTATTGAAGCTTGTGACATGGTCTTACATGGTCTATCCTCAAGAAGGCCTATGGGCACTTAAGAACAAATTTTATTGGGCACTTGTGGGGAGGAGTGTTCCCTAGATAGCTCTTAAGACCATTTTGTTTATAGATTTTTACAGTTTTATATTTATGTGTTGATCTTCAGTTTAGCTGTCCTATGATGTATTGAAACTTTGACACTGAAATCTCCAACTGTTATTGAATTTTCTATTTATCCCTTCAATTCTGTTTGTGCTCCCTGTATTATGTGGCTTTGCTATTATGTACACTTATGGCTACAATTATTATGTCTTCTGGATTAGCCCATTAATCATTGCCAAATGAACTTTTTGACTCTAGTGGCAACTTTGTCTTGATATTTATTTTGTTTAACATTAGGGTATGCATTATATCTTTATTTTGGTTACTGCTTGCACTGTATGCTTTTCTCCATTCTTTTATAGTCAACCTATTTGTGTCTTTGAATATAAAATGTGTCTTTTATAGACAACATAGAAGGGCTGATCTTTTTAGATCTGTCATGCCAATATTTGCCTATTCATAGGAGTGTTTAGTCCATTTTTTATTTTATGTAACTGATGAAAGATAGGACTTACATTTGCCATTTTTACTCATTTTCTGTATCTCACATCTTCTTATTTGTTTTCTGTGTGTCTTATGTTCTTTATTTCCTCATTAGTGTGTTCTTTTATATTATACATTTATATCATATAACAACATATTATATAAAATAAATATGCATTTATCTATGTGGTAATTATATAAATAGGTAATGTACCATTTTAATTCCCTTGCTATTGCTTTTACTTCTAGTTAGTCATGTGACCACAAGAGTCAGCAACTGATACTATAGAGTGTACTGTGACACCATGATGATCCATACTTTGGATGCATTAATACTCAGATGAATTAAATGCATTTTGACTCTATATTTTCAACTTACAATGAACTTACATCATCTGCTTTTCAAAGATCAACAAGTAATGGAACAAAGGAAGAAAAGAAAATCCCATTTTACTGGTTTAAGTCTTAAGTGGCTATTAATATTTTAAATGGATGTTTGGACTTTTTAAAATAGTTTCTTGGTGATTGCACTAGAGAATATAGATAACATCTTAGGGGTTGGGGTTTGGCTCAGAGTGCTTGCCTAGCATGTGGAAGACACTGAGTTCAAGCCCCATACCACAAAACAACCACAATGATAGCCTCTTAATAATCTAGTTTGGATTAACACAGCATAAGTTTAATAGTACACGAAAGAATTGTTTCACTCTAGTGCCATTCTCTCCTCCCATCTTTCCTATTATTTTCATGCAAATCATACCTTCACCATTACAAATCTATCAATACAGTTTTGTAAATATTGCTTTATAAAATTACCTTTTAGGGCTGAAGTTGTGCCTCAGTGGTAGAGTGCTTGCCTGGCATGTGTGAGACCCAGGGTTTGATCCTCAGCACCACATAAAAATAAAGAAATAAAGATATTGTGCCCATCTACAACTAAAAAATATTTTAAAAAATAAATAAAATTCCCTTTTAACTTTGATATGAGTTATTTTGGGTAGGAGGTGGTGCCAATATAAATAAAGTTACATTCATATATTTAAGTATATACCAGCATTTTTTTCTCCTAAATGACTTGTCTTCTATTTATGAAGTCATTCTTTAGAATGCATATACAAATTCACAGTGTAATTTGAATTGGACACCACTGTCCCACATTTTTTCATTCTAACGCAGTACTTGAGACAGTCTTCAGGATAATTTTATATTTTAAGAAACAAAGTAGATGAAGTAGAATTAGATGTTCAAAATCCGTGGGAGAAGCAATTTGTCTCCTTTATAACTGTTCAACCAGTTAAAATATCATCCTACACAATTTAGGTATTCAATACATAGTGAATTTTTTGATAAATAGCTACTATATGCAGGGTTCTGTTAAAAAAATTTTTTAAGTAATATGAATTGAGAGAGAGGCAGGCAAGAGAGGGCATTAGAGAGGGGATATATGATTAAAGCACAATATATTCATGTGTGGAAGTGTCTCAGTGAAACATTAATTTGTATAACTACTATGTATTAACAATTACAATAAAAATGAATTGAATTTTTCTTCATGACAAGTGTTTCAAAAAGAAAATATCACTATACCTTCTCTGTCCTATTAATCCATTTTCCCTTTCTTCTTTCCTTTTTTGTTTTTTTTCTCTTTCATTTAACCTTGTTTAAAAACATACATAAAATGATTATAAAATATTTTGTAAAGCTTAAATAACATGAATAACTAAATACATTGTAAGTTGGATGAATAAAGGACAACACAAATAATTTTTCTTTATCATATAATTTCAGTGTACCTAAAACTTTTCTGAGTAAAAATGTCTCTGAGTACTGTTATGTGTCTAGAATTAATGACCCGATTAGTCTATGTTCTTTGAAACTTTCTTATGGGTTGGATGTGAAATGTCCCTCAGATGGCTCCTATGGTAATGCAGGAATGTTCAGAGCTAAAGTGATCAGCTTTGAGAGCTGCATGCCTTTTTAAACTGGGTGGTAACTGAGGTGGGTGGGGCATAGTTGGAGGAAGTGGATCACTTGTGGTATGTTCTTCCTGTAGGCCTCTTCTGCCTCCCTTCCTGGCTGTCATGAACTAAGCATGATGTTGTAAATTATTGTACAATATCTCTTCTTTGTCTTAGATTATGCATATTAAAGTGAATAGAAAACTTTTCTTTCACAAAATGATCCTCAATTCTTCACAAATGACATAAGAGTGGTGATATCTTTATACTTCACTGTATGTTATGAGGATTATATGTGGTACTTTATGTAAAGCATGTAGTGGGGCGTTTTGAGTTGGTTGACTCCCAACAAAGGCTATTTCTAACTATAGTTTCATGTCTGAGAAAAATCAAATGAGGAAATCAATTTAAATGGCAATTTTAGATGTTTTATTATTTAGTACTTCGCAATATAGAAGATTGTGTATGATTATCTGGATCTTTGGATTCTAAATTCCATCAAACATCCATTTAAAATATTAATGTCCACATGAGATTTAAATCAGTAAAATGGGATTTTATTTTCTTCCTTTGTTCCATTATTTGTTGGTCTTTGAAAAGCAGATGGTGTACAGTGCAACATTGTAAGTTGAAAATATAGAGTCAAAAATGCTTTTAATACATCTGAGTATTAATACATCCAAAGATTGGATCATCATAGCCTAGTGTCACAATACACTCTATCATATCAGTTGCTTACTCTCATGGTCACATGACTGACTCGGAGCTATGGTTCACTTCCTCTGCCCAACATGACTAGAGAACACCTTACCACATATATCTAGACCAGAAGAACAGTAAAATTCAAAATTTGAAGTATGGTTTCCACTGAACACCTATCACTTTCAGACCATTGTAAAGTAAAACCAACATAAATCAAACCATTAATAAGTCATGGACCATCTGTATTTCCCTCTCATCCTCAACTTTAGTTTCTGCAATTTCAGTTAACCAGGGTCAAATGTAGTTCAAAAATATTAAATGGAAAATTCCAGAAATAAATAATTTATGAGTTTTAAACTTTTATTAAGTATATTGGCATAATTTTTCTATTTTATTATTAGGTATGGTTATTAATCTTCACTGTGCCTAATTTATAAATTAATCTTTTTAATAGCTACATAAGCATAGACTAAAAATAAAACAACATACGTGGGTTTGGTTTGCCCATTGTTTAAGGCTTCACTGGGGTTCTCGAATAAAGGGAGACCTACAATATTAGGCTAGCTATTAGAGTTGTGGCAGTGTGACTTGAGAAAATTGAAAAAAGTATAGTTGCTTTTGTATTTCTGAACTTCTTGATCATTTGTGCAGTCATCAATTTAACTGAAAATGAAAGACCAACTCAACATGGTGAATGACAAATACAAAATAATTGAAAGTAATGCATTGCCCTTATTTTTAAGTATGAAGACTGGGCTTAAGATTTAGACATGCTATATCAATTATTAATTGGAATGGTTTAAGGTTTTATGCATGTCATACTGACTAGTAATTAAACTGAATATGTGTGTGTGTCCCCCAACAATGCTCTTTGTGCACTATATGTTCCACACAGCTATGCTTGTCTGTTCAAATACCTTGTACTTCAACATAGAGTGTGTGTGCTTGAGGACTTGAGGCAAAGAATTGGCCCATGCATGGAAGAGCAGGTTTCTATTTATACAACACCATTCTTCCTCAACTCACTCAAGCCTGGATTGCAGTATGTTGTCTAGCTTCTCCAGAAATCTTCCTTTTTCATTTACAATAATAAAAATTCAATTTTTTCGTCCACATGTTTAAAATGTTTTGAAGCTGCCATTCACTAACAGCCTTAGTTTAGTTACACACAAACTGTTTGACATCAGAACTACTTAAGCTGCAGCTTTCTCCCTAATTATGAGCCATACATTATTGTCTATATCATCTGTCGAATAAACAGCTTTTGTGCCTGCCAAAAGAATATCTGGAGGTGTTCTTATTTACATTGTATGCTGAAAACACAAATAAAAACACAAACATGCCTCACTGCATGTTATAATTAATAAAACCACCATGATCAAAATATTATCTGATTTTCCCTACTTACAAAATCTCTTGAATTGACATTTGATTAAAAATTGTCTTAAACTTCTGTTGAAGAGAGAATAAAACATTCAATATCAGTTTTGCAAAAATTTTGAATTCACTAAAAGGAAAGAAGACTGTATTAACACATTTTGAAACTGCAGGCTTTTGTTATGTTAAATTGAGATGTAGAGGGCATATCTGCTACTATAGGAGCCTATCCAAAGCAGATATAGTAGTCACATTCAACAGAACAGAAGAGATATTAGCCTAAGTATTAATTATCCTCCTGACAAATATTGTTAGTTTGAAATCCATTGTTCTGTCATCATTCCTTTCAGAGAATGAGTTTTCTATTTTCAAGAAGCTTATTTTAATCCACATCTTAGGTGACATATTTACATACTGCTAGTCACACACTGATAGTGGACTCACATTAATTTTTCATGATAAGCATAATTAATACTATTGTTCTTATTTAGATATTAGACAATAAGAAATGTACTTTGGTAGGTTAAGATTGTTTATTTCATTATTAAATATTTATCAATTGTCAGTTTTTAAATATACTGATTCTTCCAATTTATTTTCTACTTTCAATGTGCACCATTTTAAAATTTTTTATAGAGAGAACAACCACATACTACTACTACTACTAATAATAATAATTGTGCCAGATATTTTTAATAATTTCAAATATTAACTCAATCTGTAAGACAGACTTATGAGATAGAACTATTATTATTCTCTTTTGTAAACTGGGGAATAAACGTGCTAAGCATTTAAGGCACAAGACCATAACATGTAGATGGAGAAAATATATCTGAACACTGTATTTTGGTTCTAAGAGTTTGTGAAATTAGCTCCTGCAGGGCATTTCTTCACACAATTCAACTCCATGGCACTGTGGTCCTCTGACCTTTAATTCCTTCTAACAGGAAGGAGGCAACTGCTTTAAAAGTATTCTCTACTTCTACTTGTATTTAGTGCATAGTTTTAAATAATATATTTGATTACTATTTGTTTTCAGATGTGCTCTATTACTGTTTGTCTGACCATGGCAGCCAAAGCTTAGGTGTTCTGCAGCTCCCTTTCCCACACTGTACAGGTGTGAACACACCCACACATATACCTTCTCTCTCATTATCCAAATATAGTGAGATCATGAGTATGATTACATCAAAATCCATTGTTTGCACGTATGTGACTGCATAAATATTACAATTGTGCATATATGAAAGAGTTGGGACATATGTTAAAATATACTGGAAACAGTATTTTTAATATAAAATATGGCATATTTTGTATGCTACCTGGTTAACTCTGTTATTTCTTTTATTCTACAATCCTATTTCTAGAATAAATAATTGCCCTCTTATATCTGCTCAATATTACTGGCTCTGTATTTATTTTCATCCTCAAATTTGTTCTTGCTGAACTTAAAATTCTTTTCAGAATTGCCTAATTTATTACGCAAGGGACACTGTTCAGTTTGTATGTGTGGGTGGGTAGAAGCTGGATGTGAGAGAGAAGAAAGAGAGGCAGACAGACTTCTTTTTTATGCTCTTTTTGGGAATTTCAGTGTTTCCCCCTTCCTGCCCACAAAGTTAAATGATTCAGAGATTTTTTTTTTCTGGTATTGGGGATTGAACCTGGGGACACTCTATCAGAGTTATAATCTCAGCACTTTTTTATTTTTTATTTTGAGACAATCTTGCTAAATTGCCCAAACTGACCTTGAACCTTGGCTCATCCTGCCTTAGTTTCCAGTCACTGGAATTACAGGTGAGCACGACTACACCTGTCTCATGATTCAGTTTTTAAGTAGCTTTCTGAGAAGAAAGGGGAGAGAACCATTTGAAGATATATCTCATATGAAAATCACTTTTGTCTACTTTCATATTTATTGATAGTGTGGCTTGTCATAGAATTCTAAATTGAAAATCTTGTTCCATCTGTTGGCCTCTTGTATTTACCCTAATTATCTAATTTTTTAGACAGATTTAAGACAGTTTAACAATTTTGTCCCAAATTTTCTTTCAAGTTTTTGTTTCACATTACATTTTTAATTTTTAAAAGCTGTTTTATTTTCTATATTCTTTAAAGTTCTTAGTTTTCTTTCTTCCATTTTTTCTATGAATATATTAATTTTAGATGTTTTTCCACTGATTTTTCTTCTCTGTTTCCATTGCATTATTTATTTTCTGTTTGTTCTTTAGTACTTTGTCCAGGATTTGAAGGGTTAACAGTCCACTGCTACTTTGTGTCCAGGAATTGAACCCAGGAGTGCTTAAGCACTGAACCACATCTTCAACCCTTTTTTGTATTTTATTTTGAGACAGGGTCTCACTGAGTTGCTTAGGACCTTGCTAAATTGCTGAGGCTGGCCTTGAACTCATGGTTCTCCTGCCTCAGCCTCCCTAGCCCCTCGGATTATAGGGGAGCACCACCATATCCAGCTCCATTCTTTTTTAAAACTAGAATTTTTTAAAACTCTGGCATTAGCATTTTGTGAAAGGGCAGTACTTTTTGATTGGTGGTCACCATTGTACTATATGATTGTACTGCATGAGCTCCATGTAAGGATCTGTAGCTCTTATCAATTGGACTGGGCGGTTTTCCTAGGGAGAAATACATAATCATCTCCTGGGGTGGGCTGGAGGGGAAGTGGGTAAGAGCCTGCCTAGTTTTATGAGTAGGTTCTTGAGATCCAAGTGGGAGTGGGAGTTGGGATTTTTACCATTTAGAATGCAAAATTTTGTTGAATCACACTGTTTTTCAGCAAAATGTCCCAAAAGTTTCATCTGTCACATTGGTTACATTCATGTCTCTAATCCCAGAACTACACCAGTTTATTCTCTCTGGATAGTTAACTCCTGCTTTTTGGGGTGTAGAGAAGAGGCAGTGTTCTGGTTGTACTGACTGGAGAAGGAGACATGGGGTCTCTCTGCTCATTGTACACACATTCAACCACCTGTCTCCCTTCACACCTGCATCCTGGCCTTAAAAGATAACTGGTACCTCCAATATCCTCACATTTTGATTTTTTTTTAAACTTGAATCAGATTGCTTCACTATGTTATCTGTCCCCCAGAAATGATATTTCCGCTTTCTCCACTATCTTAAGCAATTTCCCTCTACTTCTAGTTTTGAATTTTGATGTCAAACTCTTATGTTCCTTATCATTTGGAAAGAGGGACTCTTTATGTTAATGCTATTTGTTTTAGTCAGCTTTTTCATTGCTGTGACCAAAAGACCTGACAAGAACAAATTTAAAGAGGAAAAGTTTATTTGGGGGCTCATGGTTTCAGGGGTCTCATTCCATAAATGGCCCACTCCATTCCTCAGGCACAAGGCAAGTCAGAAGGTCATGACTGAAGGGCATGGTGGAGGGAAATGGCTCAAGCCATCACGCCAGGAAACAGAGAGAGGGCTTTGCTTAATAAGGACAAGATATGTACCCCAGAGAAATGCCCCCAGTGACCTACCTCCTCCAGCCTACAGTTACCACTCAGTTAATCCTTAACAGGGATTTATTCACTGATTGGGTTCAGGCTCTCATAACCCAATCCTACAAAGTTTCTTGTATTGTCACACATGAGCTTTTTGGGGACACCTAATATTCAAACTTTAATATTGTTTTATTCACTCTCTTTTCTTGGGGTAGTTAGATGACTAGTATTACCTGGAAATACAGGTTATTTTATAGGAATTGTTCCCCCTAAAATGATTGTAAATGATATAACTTTGCCAGGAAAAGGACTTCAAAACATTTATTTTTCTTGTTCTTATTTCATTTTTAATTTTTTTGTCATGAGTACAGTATACATTTATATTAACGAATTTGAGACTTTCACCAGATATGTAATCTCACAGGTACTGTGTGTGAAACAATACAGAAGTGCCTGAATAGATCAAGTGAACATGTCCACTTTGTCTGGACTGAAATCCATTCAAAAGAAATGTTCCTTGACTTTTAAATTGCTTTCCTTCAATCCTCTAAGCATTTTTGAGACAAAGAAACATAAGAAAATATAATAAATATAGTTATAAAAATATATGTAACAAGTTTGTTATGAAATAAGCTAATATGGCCACCAGCATAACCAAGTAACTGTTATAAAATAGCAATATTATTTAGCATTCAGCGAAAAACGTGACATTTGGAGTCAGTTACCAGTTTCAAGCAGTCTGGTTCTGTTGTTGCCACCTAAAAAAAGACTGTCTGTGATTCTCTCTTTCTGTTCTTTTTTTCCCTCTTAATTGCCATTTTTTTCCCAGACCAGCTGTAGCATCTATGTCCTGACTTTGATCCAACTACTTACTTTAACCCATAGAAAATGTCTCTCATAGACTGTGACTATCACTGCAATGTCTCCATTCTTGACAAGTTTGCTGTTTTAACACAATAGAACCCAAGGAGAGCTGCATGGAGTGAATCTCCCATGTACTGGGAAAGAGAAAATTAAGACCTCTGCTTAGTAAATATTGGCACAAAATGCAGTTCTTTTCACCTAAAATAATATTGTAAGTATATGAAATTGAAATTTCCATTGAGGCCAAACAATCTAATGTTAGCATGTTTGCCTATTCTGACAAGTGAATTAAAACATTCTTATTAGATTGACGACAACGAAACCTTCTCATATTTGGTCTCAGGTGAGGCTCTGAAAGAGGATCTTTGAGGTGCTTCTAAGACAAAGAAACTGCAATATGATAGTAAATTTGACATAATCAGTGTGTATAGACAGTCTTGAGTCTAAAAATTTTTACATTATCTTCAAACTGGATAACAGTAAAACTGAATTTGTACATTTGGAAAACTGGTAGCTTTCTAAGGTAGGTACTCTCCACAGCATATATTTCTGCCATATTCTGGTGAGCTCCAGCATGAACCAGAATCAATCATAAAGGATCTTCTGTGAACTGCTTTTTGAGACAAAGGCCTCACTGGTTGTCTCAAAGTAAATATGTACAGCAGATATGACTTGTTAGAGCTGCACACTTCTCAGTAATACCCCCTTTTGTGGGTCTGGTTATATGTTCAGCAGAGTGGTAAGTTCTGAGGGGCAGATCAAGAAAACCAGAATATTAACCACATCATTGAGCAGAGTACATTAAGGATAGGAGAAACACGTGTACAAGTACACAAATACAGTGTAGGATGTAATGCTCCTTTCAAAATTGAAGGGAATTCTGATAGTTTTATGTTGCTTTGTCATTCATCTTAAATATACCTTGGACTCATGCCAGCAGCGGGCTCAGTCATGCTTGACCCACTTTCCTGTTTAGTATCTCGCTCCAGTTCCTCGGTGTGGGTGATCCAGATATCTGCCTAATTGAACTTCCTGCTGGAGAACACCCTCCTATGGGGCAGCTAGATGCAACCTATTCACTCCTCCTGACCACACTCCCTGTGTGGGCTGTGTGGATATGCCCTTCTGACCACCTCCTAAATCACTGTGTGACCTCTTAGAACTCTTTCCTGCTTGCTTTAAACTCACAAATTAAAACTCACTATGGGAAACCTGTTTGAATAAAGCTCTACACTCAATAAAGTCTTGGCCCCTGGGACCTCCTTCTCTATCCACTCGTTCTCTGATGTGTGTGGCCTCCAGGCATGCTGTGTCCCTAACCCTACGCCTGACCCCCAAGACCTGTAAGTAAGGAACTATTTGCATCTTATGCCCCTTATAAATATTGGAGATTGCTCTCCATCTTACAGATTCTAAGTTTAAAAAATTAAAATAAATGCTCAACATAAGGAAATTACAGATAGAAAATTTTGACAGATGGATGCAGTTGGTGCACACCTGCAATCCCAGTGGCTCAGGAGGCTGACTTAGGAGGATCACAGGTTCAAAGCTAGTGCCAGCAACTTAGCAAGGCCCTAAGCAAGTTAGGAGACCCTGTCTCAAAATAAAAAATAAAAAGGGCTGGGGTGTGGCTCAGTGGTTAAGTGCCCCTGGGTTCAATACCTGGTATGAAAATAAAGAAAAAAATGAATGAATGAATGAATGAATGAATAAATAAATAAATAAATACAGACCCCAAATCGTGGGTCCAACTGATCATAGACTGGAACCTCTAAAACGTGAACCAAAATAAACCTTTTCTCTTTGTAAGTTGATTATCTCAGGTATTTGTTATAGTGATGGAAAATTGGTTAACACAGGCCCATTGGAATCACAAATACTCCTAAAAACAGATAAAGGAGGAAGATGAATTGATTTAGAGGATAATATGGCTATGAACAATGGTCAGATATATGTAACAATTCTGCTTTGAAGATGAAGGAAGAAGACTATGAGCCAAAGACAAAATTTGGTAAAGTTAATGAAATGGATTTTTTCCCCTAAAGCCTCCAGAAGGGAAGATACTCTGCCTAGTCATTGTTTTAACCCAGTAAGACCTATGTTATAGCTCTAACTTATGAAGCAGATAATAAATGTGTGTTGTTTTAAGACACTGCTTGTGGCAATTTTTTACAGTAGCCATAGGTAACCAATGAGCTGCCTTAGTTTACCATTCTTTCTGGTATTTTTACAAAGAACTTTTAAAACTAGTTCTAGACTTCATATCCCTTCACTCCTATGTGCTTGGCATTAAAGATAGATATCTAGAAATAATGAATAACTTCTTATTCCCACAATACTATTATTACAGCTAATGATTTGAATAAAATTGCCATTCTTGTTAAAATTTTCTCTATTCCCTCAACAATATCTTTATATATTGGTCTTAGAATCAAGATCTAAAACAAGTCCACACATTGCAATTTTTATAATTGTGCTCTTCAGTTTCATAACTCAGGATAGTTCTCCTTCTGTACTGTTTTAGCTATTTTGTTGGCTTGTTGACTAAACCAAACCAGCTGACATGTTGAATGCTCTTCATTTTCTTTTTTGTAGTATCATTTAACTTGTTCCTCTGTACTTCATTGGATCCTGAGTCTGAGCTCCAGTAAGATAGGTGGAATTTTTATAATATGCTCCTATATTATATCCTAGAAAAGTATACAAGCATGTGTATATATTTATATGAATACATATATTTTACATATATAACACATAATATATAAAATCATTATATTAAGCATTGATCATATATAATGATTAATCCATACATAATATTATATATAAATCATTATATATGAACAAAATAGATTTACCTACTGTATCAATATTGATGAAAGTAGTTTTTAGAATAATCATTAGCATCAGAGATAAAGAAATAATTTTAAAATAATACAGATGCTAGTTCATTGTACATAAGTACATTAGTGTGTGTGTGTACATAGATAGATAGATAGATGCCTGTAATTCTTACTACTAAGGCAGAAGGACTGAAAATTTGAGGCTAGCCTGTGCAACTTAGCAGGACCAACCCAGACTAAAAATAAAATGAAAGGGACTAAAATGTAGTTCAATGGAAGAACACTTACCTAGTGTGTATGAGTCCCTGAGTTCAATTCCCTCTACCACAAACAAACAAACAAACAAACAAACAAAAATCTCACAAACAAATAAACAAAAAATAGTAGGAAGATAAAACATGGGGAAGATGCCTATACATGGTAGAAGGGAATAGAATGAAGGGGATAGGAATAGATTCTAGACCTATATCTCACCTTGCAGATTTGAAGTTGAAACTATCTGAATATTTTACAGAATGCTGAAATAATTTTTTAAATAAAAAGTAGCCCACTAAAGGATATGAAAAAAAAATGTCAAATTCTAAATTATGCATCCAATGGGTAGTTGTAAGTTTATAGGGAAAAAAACAATGTTTTTCTTCTCTGTCATTCAGCAATCAGAATAGAATGGTTACCCTCTGGTCATCATAATATGTCTAGGGATTTATTTCTACCTGCATTGGATTCTGAAGTGGGTATCCTCTAATTCAATTTACTTCTGATGCTATCAACTTGGAGACAATATCAGATCTCACAGGTTGAGGACTCAGTCCCACAAGACTGCCCCTCACTTCAGAGGCCAACAAAATACCCTATGTTGTTCTACTGTGCTACTAATCAATGATCTATACCTCGGTTCAGTTAGCTACCAGAATATCTCATAGAACTCAGAGAAATGGTCACGCTTACTGGTTCATTATAAAGAACGTATTATTTATCATGACTTTGATAATGACAATTCTGAAATTGTATGTGAGAATGATAATATGTGTAATAAAGCCAGTAATTAAACCAAAGTAATTAGAACCAACATTTTCAATATAACAAAAATATAAAATCAAATGTTCATTTTTACAATTTTGTTATCCTAAATTGAATTAAAAATATCACTATGGCATAAAATTCGAATTCTTTTTAAAAAATATGTATTTTCTACTAACTAAAAAAAATCTTGAAAACTGTGATAGTTCAATTACATTGAACACTCTTATGGTTAAGATTTTAGTTTCTACATACGATTTTCTTCTGAAAGGCACTGAATAATCTTAGAGAAATAGGTGATATCAAATCTGTAGTAAAAATACATAAGGCAAGCCTTCACCTTGGCATTTCATAGACAAAAAAAATTATCAAATAACTGGGGTCATGTTCAGAAAGATTCAAGAGCCACTCGAAAGAGTAAAAAAATTAGAAAATTAGAGAATTACAATTATTGCAATAAACAAAAAACACATCAGAAATATTTAAAATCACCATTTCATAATGATTCATTTTAATATTTTGTTCTCTAAAAATACATCTTACCTAAATTAAAAGGTATGTTATTAGTGGGTAGAGGGTATATTGTGCATACCATGCAGATATGACCTACATAGTATTAAATCCATATTTAAGGTATCTTACTCCAGGGTTTCCAGGCTGGGCTTTATTGATGTGATCTTTCTTAGGGTGTTTCAGGGTGTTCTCAGATTTCTTTCTGAACATTGTTCCAATCCATTTACTTAAAAAAGAAATCAATGTTTTAACAACTCCCATTTATGGAACAGATATATAATTTGAACATAAACCTAGTTTTGAAACAAAGAGTAAGTAGAAAGATATTCAGCAGAAAATAGCTTAGTATAAAGAACTTAGTAGACAAAGTTTATTTAAATTCTAATTAAGTTAGTGACATATTGACTATAGTCTTTACTAGAGTCAGTTTTTTATAAATTAAAGCAGTACAAAAAAGTATAACAGTATTTCACAAATGAACCTATATATTATAATATTTTATTATGATGCTCCAAAGGGCATCACAATAAAATAATTCATATTTATAAAAGTTTTCATAAGTTATTATGATACTATAATTCTTTTCATATATTCTACTTAAGAAAAATTTTAGTAGAAAACACTTTGTTTTCAGTCTTACAATGTTTCTTGACAGTTTGGCAAGTTGTAGGGGATTAGATGCCAGAAAGAAAAAAAATGTATTAAGCTTTTTAAAATAAAATGGGCAGGGTGTGGTGGTGTAAGCCTGTTATCCCAGCAGTTTAGGAGGCTGAGGTAGGAGGATTGCAAGTTGAAAGCCAGCCTTTGCAACTTACTGAGACCCTGAGCAACTTAGCAAGACCCAACTTAGCGAGACACTGTCTCAAAAATAAATAAATAAATTAAAAGGTCTGGGGATGTGGCTCAGTGGTTAAGTGCCCTTGGGTTCAATTCCCAGTACAAATATAAATAAAAAATGAATGAATAAATAAATAAAATGGCAAAAAATTAAAATCATCAGGACCCTGACATGAAATGAAAGCATGAGGCAGAGAAGTAGTCACTGTTCAAAAGTCGGTTTTCATCTGAAGGGTTTCTATCAAATTCAAAAAAACATTGAGCTTCTTTGGTGATCATCAAATAGTCCATGGAAAACCCTATGATTGTCCAAGATAAAAAAGTCAGTAGAAAGCCTTGCATAATATTGGCAACTAAAGAAATATGGAAGGAGTCAGCAAGAAAATGTATTAAGCTTCATGCTATTCATACAGTCTGAAGAAACCAAAAATCACTAGAATTTTCTCGTCAGTGATCCTGGGCAACTGGCAGAGCAGACATGTGTAACCTTGGGAAAAACAAACTTTAAAAACTAATCCTCAAAGAATTCAAGGGAGTCAATACAAATGAACAGCTCAAAATCAACAATCACAAAATGCAGAGGAATATGTAGCATTAGAGGTGAAAACTAATAGCAACTGAACTGTATATTCGTCAAATATTAGGTAACAAGTGTAAAGCATTTAGGATTATTAGGAATGGAAGATTAAAATGCTGCTTGTATTGGGTCTCCACACAGAACTTGACATGGGATTTGGATATCTGGAAAACCTAGAGACAGTGAAGAATAGTGAAGGGAAAGATCAGAGGAAGGAATGGCCTCAGGTAAATTTCTAATCTTGGCTCAATCCACCGGTGAAAGGAGGTTTCTGAAGGAATACTGCAGTGTGAAGATCCCCAGCACTCACTGATGCAAAGGTTGAGGTTTTTCCATTTTTACTTTTTCCCAAGTGGTCATAATGTGCATCGTGATCCAGTGGGAGAAAGGAGGTAGCTGGAGGCGGTTGGCTTCACCACACGCAGCAGCTGGTGAAGGGCATGTAGATGGGCACCCAAGGCCCACTACAAATGTTTCAAAACATAAGCAGGTTCAAAAGATTGAGAATGTCCAACTAATTTGAAAAAGAGTTCAATTAAACTTCTAGAAACTGAAAAATATGTTTAAAATTTTTAAATCAAGAATGCAGGACAGAAACTCAAGAAATAGAAAATATGAGATTAAAGACATGAATGGGAGTGAAAAAAAGTCTAACACATCTTATTGGAGATTCAAATGAAATAATAGAGAAGAGGTCATAGAAGAAACGATACCTTTGAATTTTCTGTAACTTAAAAAAGAACTAATTCTAAGATTTTGGAAGTACAGCAAATAAGAAAAGAAGAAAAATAGAGTAAAAAACTTCCAAAATAATCATTATAAACTGCATTCATTAAAGATAAAGAGCTCTCAAAAGCAATAGATTAAGGAGTGGCTGAATATTTAACAGCATTAATCCCAGCTAAAAGATAATGAGTCAATATTTTTTATTTCTTGACAGAAAAGAACTGTCAAAATAGAATTCTACAACAAATGAAATCGTTTTTTGCAGGGTGGGTACTGGGGATTGACATGAGGGTTACTCAATCAATGAGCCACATCCCCAGCCCTATTTTGTATTCTTTTTAGAGACAGGGTCTGACTGAGTTTCTTAGTGTCTCACTTTTGCTAAGGCTGGCTTTGAACTGGAGATCCTCCTGCCTCAGCCTCCCAAATTGCTGGGATTACAATCAGGCATCATCATGCCCGGCAAGTGAAACCATTTGTAAGAATGAGAAAAAATACTGAAGTATTTTTCCCAAAGACTAATAGAATTTACTACTGAGTAATACTCATTAAAATAAATTCTAAGTGAATTTCATTCATAAGTGGAATTCTGATTTGCAAGGAGAAATAGTGAACAAAGATTTTAGTGTCCTTTATATAAATGTGTGGGAGTGGGAAGCTGAACCAGAGATGCTATATTGAATAACCACAGAGTGTAAGTAGAGAGGAGGCTGCTCCATGTTAAAGCATTCAAATTTTTTCAACTCATTAGGGAAAGATAACAAAAAGACTAATTTTAAACTTCGTCATTCATGCTTAAAGTAACAGAGAACAAGTACTTCTACACAGTGGAAGTATCAGATTGCGCACATGCACACTGCAAACCAACAGAAGAAAAATGGAAGAAATAACAGTCAAAAGAATTCAAAAGGGAATGAAAACTGCTTATTCACAGATAATGATTGCCTGCATGAAAACAATCTATAGCTAAATAATTAAAAATTGTACTTCTGATAAAAAATATATAAAAATGTATCAAATGCATTCTACGTAGTGCCAACTATCAGTTACACATTACATTTTATAAAAGGTAATATGTGAACAATAATGAAATTATAAACAGGAGTATGTTGAACTATAAATGTGAAGTTCCTTAATTGAGAAAATAAAACTTTTTGAAAAACATTAAAGAAGTCATAAATAAATGGAGATAAATGTTATGTTCTTGGGTAGAAAGGTTCAACATTGATATAAGTCAATTCTTGTGAAACTGAATTAAGATTTAATTGCAATTCAATTGCAATCCCAGCAGGAGTTTTTATGGAGCACAATAAATGTATTCTAAATTTAATTAGATATATTCTAAATTTATAACTAAAAATAAAGGGGCCCAGGATAACCAAGGCAATCTTTACAAGAAGAAACTGAGAGATTTAATTGAGCAGATGCCAGACTATACTAAGTTATAGTAATTAAAGCCGTATGGAATTGATGAAATACCAAGCAAATTAGCCAATAGGAAAGTACATCTACCTCTGAAATAAATACACACACACATAGAGACACACACACAGAGAGAGAGAGAGAGAAAACTGACATGAAAAAAATGAACTACAGATCATATGAATAATCTATATTGGACAAATAAAATAGAGTTATCACTTCCCACCATTTATTTATAAAAATTATTTTAGGTGTATTCAGACTTAAATGTCCTTGAGGTGGTTTATAACTCTTCTCTAAATTGTAAAACTTGGAATGGAATATTAGAATAGAATACTATTGAGCAATGAAGGTGACAACTAAGGGATGAATCACTCCACCAAAAAACCAAAACCAAAAAACAGCAAACCCACAATATTGAGCAAAAACAAAATATATACAATGTGATTACATTTATACACAGGCAAAATTAGTTAATATATTTTTGTGGGTACATACAAAATTGGGAAATTTTTAAAATATGAAAATGATCCACATGAAATATAATTCAGAGGTTAGTGGAGATGGAGGTGAATGTGAGCTGGAAGGAAAAGATTTCTAATACTCTATTTATTAATGGAATAGTGGTGCTTATTATTCTTGGAATGCTTTGCACATATAATTTGATATAATTTTAATGTGATTAGCATGAAATATCTGAGCACATAACCTTGAAGTCACCTTCATACACACAGTCATCTAATACGATCAGTTTTCTTACTCAGCAACATCTATTCATCTTTCACAAAAATTATAATTTGCAATATATAATTGGGTGTTTTCATGTTTAATATCTGTTTCTCCTAATAAGCTATGTGTTCATTGAGAACAGGAACCTGTCTGTTTTGTTCACCCTGAGGAGGTTCAAAAACAATTCCTCCTATATGAAGTCACTCATGCTTAAGTTTTAAGGGTTAGAGAACTCTTCCATCTCTAATACTGAGTTTCATCCAGTGAAGAAGTGGGAAGCTTCCCTAAGGCAAATATGTAATCACTCAATTAAGTGAGATAACATATATAGTGTATCACAACATGGTGCATGACAAGATGTTGATAGATGAGTAGCTGCCAGTTTTGGTAGTTGTTGATGTTGGAGTTCCATGTCTTATTTAACTCTACCCTCCAAAATAGTTGTCTAAGTCAGTTTATTTGATTCAAGTTTATTTAATTAAGAGCAATAATAATGTATTGGCTTTTTATTGCTGGTTATGTACATAAATAAACAATGTTTTGTCAATTCACAAATACTGTTGTGGCATCAATAACTGAAAACTAGCTAAGTCTAACAGAGGTGAGTATAACTTTAGTTTTCATAGTAGATAAGAAAGGTCCCAAAATTTGGAAAAAGTGGTTGAAAGATGAAGCATTCATCTCCTAATTCCACTCAATAACAAGTGTTCACTACTTCATAGACACTAATGTCTAATGTCAGGGGACATTCCTATTGAAAGAAACAAGAGATTGTGATAATATAAATAAAAGACGATCATTGAAAAGTACAAATTAGGATAAAGAGTGGGTGGTGAAATCAACTGAGTGAATTTTAACCAGCATCTTTCTTATTTTGGCAGGGGAGTGTACCAGGGATTGAACTCAGGGGCACTCAAACACTAAGCAGCATCCCAACCCTATTTTGCATTTATTTAGAGATAAGGTCTCACTGAGTTGCTTAGTGCCTGCCATTGTTGAGGCTGGTTTTGAACTTCAGATTCTCCTGTCTTAGCCTCCTGAGTCACTGGGATCACAGGCATGTGCCATGGTGCCTGGCTACCAGCATTTCCTGAATGAGATAAAATAAAGTAATAAATATCATCAGAGCACAGCCAAATACTTTATGAATCTTTTGTTACATATACCATTTTCTAAATAAAATCCAAGATGCTACATATTCATTGTGAGAAATTATAAAAGCAGAGCTAGTGGTGATTTCAAGAAGTTATTTTTTGAAAATAAAAAGATATGTCCTCTTTCAGAGACGTTCAACATGACAAAAATGTCTTAGAATAAATAAAATAAGACATATGAATCATAAATATTGGTCTCTGATATTAAACATATTTCTTAGTATAGATTGTAACTGAAAATAATTGAAATATATTGCCCTATAAAAAGTATTTTTCTTTGCCTGGAATTGGATGGAACATTGCAAAATCATACATATAGCAGACTGTTTAATCTTGATTCTTAAAATATACTCTTTGGTAAATTAAAACTAAAACATTTCCAATACTGACATAAGAGTTCCATAAGATTATGTAGTTGTCAGTCAAATTATAAATTAAACTAACAGAAAACATTTCAATAACCATGAAGTGAAGACTGTGTCTAATGTTTGATACATGTAGTCTTTGATTCCCCAGATTCCAAGAAACAGGACAACTATGTGAATTTCACAAGGACACAGATGTTTTAAAAAATGACATCAATTTTTTTCTGTAAAGCATGTGATTTATTGCCAGTTACATGAAATAAATTTTGAGATAATTTTAATAATTAAAAATTGAATAATAGTAAAATAAGGCATCTTTCAGTAAATTTGCATGTTAATCTTAAGAACATTAATACTTTTTCATTTCTACAGCGTCAAGTACAGAAGCAAGCAAATTGACGAATTTATAAACATCATGGAAAGAATTGTAGAGAGGAACTGGAGCCACTCGAATCCCATCTGGTTCTCGCTTGTCACACTGGAAGAAAAATAAAATAATATAAAGCTGCAAAAACTTGAGCACATACTGAAAATGTCCATTCAAGATAAACTTCCATAAAGCATTCATGCTGGCTTCCATGAAACTTAATACATAAACAATTTTTCACTTTCAGTAAAACATGGTGTTTCTGTGATTTGAAACTTTCCTCTTAATAATGAAACTAATAATGGTTGGACCTGAAGTCCATTCAGCCATTATCTTCTCTAAGCATCCAATAGATGATATATTCAGTTTTTTTCTGTGGGGAAATCCTGGACAGACTAGAATCCTTGGATAAACTTAAAATGAATGAGAATCTTACTGAGAGACTTAGCAAATTTTCCTTGAATTTAATTCTCTAATCCCTGATTTAGCCAGATAAGATGTTGGCTATATCCATGGGAACACTGTAGGACTAGAAAATTTGGCCTGACATGAAGATCACTATAGCCTACTTTAAGAAACACTCATTTGTAAGCTGATGAGACAGTGTACAGTCTGTGCGTGCTGTCCTGCTTCATTCCCATCGCTTGTTATTCCTTTTCAAAAGACTAAAGTCCACATAGGCCCAAGGGTTAAAAACTATATATTCCTTGCTTGTTACTACTCCTGAAAATTCTCCATATCTTTTTTGACAATAGTAAAAATAACTGAGTTTATTAGGCCACTAAATAAGACCAATTTCTTTCTTTTCCTTTACTAAATTTTGTCCTTTTGTTCCATAGATTAAATAAAGGTATACTGGGGTTCTCTTGAGTCAAAACTAGTCAATTAAAATACTGGATAGAAAACATAATGGATTAAAATGAAATAATTTCTTTCTGCCCTGTAATGAAAAGACTGTTATGTAACAGTATTTCTCACAACCAAAATTTGTTGTACCTTCTCTTTTATCAGAAATGACAGATATATCTCTGTGCCCTGCAATTAGCACTCCCCTGTAAGCTTATTTGGCACAAACTTTATCCTAATAGATTGATGTGAAATGACATGCAAGTATGAGTAAACCAACAAATCCAAAATTTACCCACAACTTGCAACCCATAGAAATAATCTGGTGGTAATCGGAAAGATACTTACAACAACTCCTCTCTTTTCTAGTTCTTCAAAAATATTTTTCTTGGGAATAGAAAATGTTAGTGTCAATTGGCAGCCCCGATCCTCTATATTGGATGGAGTAATTATGTTCACAATTGGTTGCTTGGTTCCTCCTATATCTTTGCTAAAGTAAAGCTTGATCATGTATTCCAGATAACCAGTTAGCAAAATGGATTTTCTCCTCAATGCTTTTATAGTCGCTTGCCTAAAGATCTGCCAAATGAGAAACAATCAGGTTAGCAGTGTCTTATTGATCTACAAAGAAGCCAAAATTAAGTGTAAACCATGAATAAAAAAGGAGATGCCCACTTTTGACCTATCCAACAAACACTCAGTTTTAGCTAATCTATTTTGTAAAAACATGTCCCCTTCTAAGTGTTTTGCCATTAAATATTGAAGGCAAATTTCCATGACAGGAAAACTGTGCAAATGTCATTTTAACAATCCTTGTGAAAGAAGAAGAAAAATTAAATTAAGAGTATACTTCTTCAGTTACTTTAATCACCAAATAAAGCATACCTTAATGCATTTAAATATTTTGAGATTTAAACTCTTCTCTCAAAACCAGTTTATAAAATTACAATCAAAAAGACTTTTTCTATTCTTATATATAGTTGGTTTGGTTAACAAAAAGTGCAATATGAGATAAATACATGTGTATATGAGGAAAGCAGTGTTACCAACATTATCTGTCCTTGTTTACTGATACCCAATTCTTCACCAGTTTAATAGTTAGAAAAAAAAAACAGTTAAATAAAGAAGCTACATTTTCTTGGACTGAGAAACAAATAATGTCACATAACACATTTATTATTACTGAAGCATTGGGTTAGTTTGTTTCTTTATTTCTTTTCTTCTTTTATCATTTTTTTCTTTGCTAATCAAGCACCATTGTGAAAATAGTACCATTTTGTTGCCAGAAATGTCATACGTTAAGATGAGTGATAAGGACTCACAATAACAGGTGTTGGAACATAAGGGTAAGAACAGATATGATTTCTGGCATATCTCTGAAGGTCAAGTAAAGTTTAAAAAAGCATATCCTAAGTATAAGAATAGAATAGACTGTAGTAGTCTATTCAGTAGACCGGCATGCTACTTAATGTCCATTTTCTGCACCATGGGCAAAAATATCAAGGACATAGATAGGGTCATGTGGGAGTTTATCAAGTCTATGAATACAGTTGTTTTTTATATGTACATGTGACATGAATGGACTGGCATTCTTAAAGGGCTCAGTTTAAGGCACAGATTTTCTGGAACTAGTTATATTGCATAGAGGCTATGAATTTGACTGAAGGAGAAGATGGAATCTAAAAGAGGGGGTATTAAAAGTAATGGTATTAAAATGTAATGGTATCTATAAAAGGGCGGGGCAGAGAAGACAGAGTGATACCTTCTTTCTCCAACCACAAGGACTATGCTGCAGGCCTGCAAAGGATCAGTTGCAATTAGAGGCTAACACTTTTATGTTCAGAAGGCATTTGAGATCTGATTGCAAACAAACTGCTTCAAGAATTTGGTGACCTAGGTTGCATGAAGTTTGATAGGTGTTTCATCATGTCGTTATGTAAAGCAAAATGTAGGTAGACTTCAAGCAATGAAAACTCAAGGGAACAGCAAGATTTGATTAACATAGTCCCAGAGGGCAGGAACAGAGCCAGCAGGGTAGAATCCAAAGTAGGTCTTGCTGGTTAAGTTTGGAAAAAAAAAATATGAGAGAGATGAAAAGATTCTCTTAGGAGATCAACAATATGCTAAGATGTTTTAATTAATAAATAATTCTAGAAATATTTTTGGTTCTACTATAGGCCCCCTAATACACAGATGGAGGTAATGAGTGAAATACAGTTGTCTCCAAGGGGTAGGTTCCAGGATCCCTCTGCATTACAAAATTCACAATGTTCAAGTCTGTTGAAGAAAAATGGTGTAGTATGTGCATGTCACATATGTACTTCTTCCCACCTACTTTAAATGATCTCTAGATTACCTTCAGTACTCAGTATAATGTAAATGCCATGTAAATAGCATGTGACACTGCATTATTGAGGGACTAATGACAAGAAAACAGGAGTCTGTACTTGTGCAAAAATTTTTTCCAGACCCTTTTCAGTCCAAGTGTGGACTCCATATGAGCCTGTGAATATGGCGGGTTGACTGTATACTTAGAATGATAATTTATTTGCATTCATAGGTTTGTAAAATTTGGGGACTAGTACTTGCATTTATAAGATTTTAAAGTGAATTAGGAGATTTTGCTCTTCTAGATTCCTTGGTAACTAGAAATCATTTTTTAAATGGCAAATAGTCTTGATTTTAATATACTGTAGAACATTGCTACTCTTTAAGAAGAAAATAATCTTTAAATTTAATATTTTTCACATTACAACCTCAAGGGCAGTTCTGTTATGAAGCACTTTTAAATTTTTCTCAGAGTATAAAAGTCTATTCTGAGGCCTCACTATAGAAGCTAATAGAAGTTAACAGGGAAATAAAACAAATAATCTTTTTTCTTTTTGTTTCTTGTTATTTTTATGTTTTCAGTATTCAAAAAGAATATTTTTTAAAAAAAATTAGACAAAATTAATGTAGCTTAAAAATGTTTGGCTTAGTTTCTTGGCAGAGTTTTAAGTACTTGGGCTGTTTTTTTAATAAGTAAAATAAACACAAATCTGGAAAACATAGATAAGATTAACTAAAAATAGTACACATAGTATGATGTTTTCAGTTGTCATATTTTCCCTTAAATTATTAAAATTGGATCCCTAATGCAGTTGTGAAGAAACACAATCTGTTTTCTTTCTTCGATTTTTCTGATCTTCTGTGTGTATTAAGTGTTCTAATTTTGTATTTTAAAACAACTTCATCCCTTATGAGTTTATATATTGAACAGGCCTAAAATTGTCTACCTATTGCTATATGTAAATATGAAACTTCAATTTGGTACAGGGTCTCTAATTCCTAGGTCCTTGATCCATTTTGAGTGAGTTTTGTGCTGGGTGAGAGATAGAGGTTTAATTTCATTTTATTACATATGGATTTCTAGTTTTCTCAGCATCATTTGTTGAAGAGGTTATCTTTTCTGCATTGTATGTTTTTTGCACCTTTGTCTAGTATGAGGTAACTGTATTTATGTGGGTTTGTCTCTATGTCTTCTATTCTGTACCATTGGTCTGTCTATTTTGGTGTTAGTTCCATGTCATTTTTGTTACTATTGCTCTGTAGTATAGTTTTAAGGACTGGTATTGTGATACCTTCTGCTTTACCCTTCCTGCTGAAGATTGCTTTGGCTATTCTGGGTCTCTTATTCTTCCAAATGAATTTCATGATTGCTTTCTCTATTTCTATGAGGAATGTCATTGGGATTTTAATTGGAATTGTATTGAATTTGTATAGTGCCTTTGGTAGTATGGCTATTTTGACAATATTAATTCTGCCTATCCAAGAACATGGGAGATCTTTCCATCTTCTGAGGTTTTCTTTAATTTCTTTGTTTGTGTTCTGTAATTTTCATTGTAGAGGTTATTCACCTCTTTAGTTAGATTGATTCCCAAGTTTTTTTTTTTTTTTTTTTTTTTTTTTTTTTTTTTTTTTTTGAGGCTATTGTGAATGGAGTAGAAAAAGTAGGCCTGAATTTTCATCATGTTGGCTTAGGACCAGAGTTCCTTAACAAGACTGCCAGAGTGTAAGAAATGAAAACAAGAATCAATAAATGGGATGGATTTAATTTAAAAAGCTTTTTCTCAGCAACGGAAACAATCAATGATGTGAAGAAGAGCCTACAGAGTGGGAGAAAATCTTTTCCATATGCACTTCAGATAGAGCACTAATCTCCAAAACTTATAAAGAACTTAAAAAACTTTACACCCAAAATTCAAAGAACCCAATCAATAAATGGGTTAAGGAATTGGGCAGACACTTCACAGAAAAAGATATACAAGTGATCAACAAATAAATGAAAAAAATGTTCAACATCTCTAGTAATTAGAGAAATGCAAATCAAAACTACCCTAAGATTTCATGTCACTCCAATTAGAATGGCTATTATCAAGAATATGAGCAATAATGGGTGTTGGCTTGGATGTGGGGAAAAAGGTACACTCATACATTGCTAGTGGAGTTGCAAATTGGTGCAGCCACTCTGGAAAGCAGTATGGAGATTCCTCAGAAAACTTGGAATGGAATCACTATATGACCCAGTTATCCCACTCCTTAGTTTATACTTGAAGGACTTAGAATCGGCATACTACAGTAACACAGCCACATCAATGTTTATAGCAGCTCAATTCACAATAGCTAGATTGTGGAAACAAACTAGATGCCCTTCAATAGATAAATGGATAAAGAAACTGTGGTATATATACACAATGAAATATTATTCAGCCATAAAGAAGAATAAAATGATGGCATTTGCAGGTAAATGGATGGAGTTGGAGAATATCATACCAAGTGAGATAAGCCAATCCCCAAAAAACAAAGGCCAAATGTTTTCTCTGATAAGTGGATGATGATCCATAATGGGGGTGGCTAAGAGAAGAATGGAGGAACTTTGGATTATGTAGAGGGAAATGGGAGGAAGAGGGTGGGGGAAGAAAAAATAGTGGAATGGGACAAACATCATTACCCTATGTACATGCATGATTATGCAAATGGTGTGTGTCTACATTGTGTACACCCACAGAAATGAAAAGTTGTACCCCATTATGTACAATGAATCAAAATGCAGTCTGCAAAAAAAATAATAAAAAATCAAATTTCAATAACAAAATTAATCTATATCAAAATAAGTAAACAAATAAATACGAAACTTCAAATATATATAAATTTCAAATAAGTAATTGGAAGAGTGAGGGAACTTCTGAAGTAATCTACTCTAAACACCTAAGAAAAAATGAGGCAAATGAATTCAAGAGCAGTAGTTTCACGTTTAAGGTTATGGTTAGTGACTACCATTTGATATAGTACTCACTCAGTTTTTAGCCTCAAGCTGCTTCCTTTCATCCACAGTATTTTTTTAAATGACTGCATAAGTCATATGTATGATTACATGAATGGTGTGAATCTACATGATGTACAACCATAGAAATGAAAATTTGTACCCCATTTGTGTACAGTGAATCAAAATGCACTCTGTAAAACTAAAAAAAGACAGTTTGAAACTGATGTTAAGGTATTTTTAAAATAATCATGTACAAACATGATTGCACTCATTAGTCTCTTACAAACTCATAGCATTGAAAATCTGAGGTCATGTTCATGTAATATTGGATCTTGAGTACAGAATCTCTCTGTACAGTTAAAATTTGAGTATGTAGAATATTTTCTGAAAGGAAGGTGGAAATAAAGGAGGCAGTTCAAATCATGCATATATTTCTTTCACTTACTTCAACTTCAACCATGCATATTCTACAATACAATAGCTTTTTTTTCTTTTTTTTTCCTTAAGTTGCTCTTTTTAAAAATTTTGATTCATTGAACACAAATGGAGTACAGCTATTGTTTCTCTGGTTGTACACATAGTAGAGTCACACCATCTGTGCATTCATACATGTACACAAGGCAATGATGTCTGTCCCACATTCTGTTATTATTACCATACATTAGCTTTTTAAAAGATAAGGTAAATACTAGCATGGTTAATTCAATGATGCTGACTCACAGGGCAAAGCTCAGAAATGTACAGAAAGCAGGGTATTTTAACAGACATTGTGGAGCATCTATTACTTTGTAATTTGTACATTTTATAATTTATAATGGGAAAAAAGAGTTTTGAACAATTCTTTCACAAGCATAAAGCTTGATGAACTAAAGACAATTATGATCAGAACATAAGCTTAGTAGTAAATGACTTTGGTAGGAGGCTCTAGAGAATTAAGTGATGACAAGTGTTAGAGATGTCTATATTCCTCTTTTAGTGGTTTTTAGGGTCCTTGGGTTAGGTTTAAGTTTAGATATTAAAAGGAAAAAAATAAATCAGTTTTCAGATTCTTAGAATAAAATTTTGTGTAGTTTCCACAAATGCTGTTTGGTAGGAAACTAGTGCTAGAAAAAATAAGAATCTTCTTTTTTCTATAGAAGAAAGGGTGAAGAAAGACCACAGGAAGAAAAACTACAGGAAGAAAGACCAGCTTGATGCAGAGAACATACCAAAATGAGAGTGTGTAAAAGGAAATCTCTAGTTATGTCTGAAAAATTATTTGTAAAGATAAAGAAAATCAGACAAAATCATGTTATTTTCTAATCCTTCTATGATATGTCTTAATGTCTTTCAGATTGTAACTCATCTCCCTGATATAAACGCAAAGTAAACTGAAATTTTACTGTGTTTTAAAATGTTGTTTCTTTGAGAAACAATGTTTTTCCAAATGGATATAATAAAGCAACTCAAATATTATTATCTACACTACAAAGATTTTTACTAAAAAAAAAAAAAATAGTGTCAGTGTCTGAAAAATTCTTGTCCCTGGGTCTATAATCCAAGTTTTAAAATCTGCCTAAAAGTGAAAACAGCTCATGCTCCATCAAGTGGTCAACCTGACTAGGTGCTCCCTAAATTGTGATGAAATGAAAAGAGGCTATTATCACTGTCTAGTGGTGAACTTGAATAAAAACAAAGGAACTTGACACTGCCATCCAGTGGTCAGAATGAGAAACTGCCATGAGTGTTCACGGAATTAGACAATTTAGGGCATAGGAGGGATCTGGAAGTCTTTATTCAGCCACTCATTTGATTCTGGAACTCTCCACAATTGGATTTACCAAAATTTCACCAACTAAATGATTTTAGGAGGCATTGAATAAAAAGTGAAATTCTTATTTGAATAGCTGTATATGTAAAACCTCTAATAGGTATGTACATTTACTTAAAATATATTTTACTCAAATATTTGTATATAAAATATATAGTTAATATTTGTGTTAATGCTAGTAATCATATATCATATAATTATTAACAATCTATATTTACTCAAATAAATTCATTTTGTTCCTAAATAATATCAAAGAAATCAGTCTGGTTTTCTAGATATTTATATATATATCTTTATTTATTTTTTAGGGAAACCATTTATCAGGCAGTGTTGACACTCTAAAGAATGGAGACTTGGGGGCACAGGAGATGACACTGGTCAGAGCCTAAGGGAGGGAGGATTTCAGATGGGGCTCTAGGAAGAACATTCTGGGTAGAGGGCATAACACATGCACTGGTTTGTAAATGGCAGAGGTGGCTGCTGAAAGAACAGGAAGACTGTGAGCCAAGGAACATGATCCAACTCGGAGTCACAACCCCTGTGGTTCCTGTGTGCAGACTGGCTTTGGGGACAGGCTATGGGGATAGGACAAGGCAGGGAGCCAGTGAGGAGGTGGCTGCCAACTTCCAGGGAAGAAGTGGGGTGGTGGTCAGAGGTAGTGGACTGGACATGGGATGCACTGGGGAAGGAGGCCCATAGGTGTTCCGTTGAAAGGGGCAGGTGAGCAGAGCCTGGAGTGAGGAGGGGGCTGGTGCAGCACAAAGAACCCACAGAGGAGCAAGTTTCCCCATGCAACTTTAAAACTGTTTACTTTCTCATTAGATAAAGCCTTTCAAGGTGACAAAATGGGGCAGAGGTGTCAGGGACAGGGCATTTGTGACCCTGACAATTCTTTGCCTGACCAAACTTTAGCTGTACTTCTTCACCTTCTCCTAGGCCCATCTGTGCACTTCCTTGTTAAATCCAGGTTGAGCAAAGAAAGCTGTGAAGTCAGTTTAGCAAAAGCCCAGCAACCTCCACAGCTGACTCCCCTTGATAACTGATCGGGTCCATCATCCACCGCCATGCCTAGGTGGATTTTTCTATTTTTTCTGTTTTTACATGTGTGTATATATATATGCATATAAAAGTTAACTCATTACATAAATATCAATTTTATGGTGATACTAATTTAGACAAAATATTAATTTAAAGGACTATACTGAGTCACAATAGTAGAGATTATATAATGGCATAGAAGCCCCAGAAAAACAAGCATTCTGTCTAATGAGGAAATCTTACTCAATTTTTGGTTTGTTCTAATTATTATTATTTTAGAGAAGAGAACACAAATTCATTTTTTTAAATTTGATGCATTATACTTTTATATAATAATGAATTTCATTTTTCTAATTATTAATAATTCCCCTCACCTGAAGGTAAGTCTTCTATAACTTTGTCACCATGTACTTGGTCAGGTCACTGGCTCACAGAAGTGGAAGAAACAGAATCCCCAGTAATCACAACAGTGCCTGGCACGTAAGTTTTTTCTTAATAAATACATGTGGTTTGAGTGAATTACTGAAGAATTAAATACTGGACACCAAATTGTTTATAGAGAGACAGGGAGAAGTTTAAATAACCTATTGAAGTTCACACAGATTTTAAGTGGAATCAAAAAATATGTCTTCCCAGCTGAGTTCCATTTAGTGTTTACTACATTCCAACAATGTGCCAAGAACTGAGCCTCGGGCAGGAAATGTAAATGAAAGGTGATAACCAGCATGTAGTCACTGTTCCAATGGGAAAATGCTGCCTTTTGCCCTTCCTTTATGTACAGTGTACATTTATGATCTTGCTGATTAGCAGAGAAAGTACTGCAACCTATGGCAACCAGGAAAGGAGAAAAGGTAAAGAAGTGGGAAAGCTGCATACAGATCTCTTACCTCCAAACTAGCATGCAAGGAACAGACCAACAAAATGGGAGGATTGGAAATACGGAATCCACTGACGCCAGGGATTAACTGAAGTTCTGAAAAATTAATATCATGTCTTTATTAAAGAATATGCTTTAAAGAGAGCCATCAAGACAAGAAAGAAACAGTAAAAGGTTAGGACTTAAATATTTTTATTACTAGGTGGGATGTCTGAGATATTTAAGAGAAACTCAGTGGAGTGAAAATACTGGCATATTTTCTTTGCACTGGCAATTCCTATCTTTCCTGTCCCTGCCTTCTCAGCAGACTACCAAATAACACAGCACTTACACACAAAATAAATATGTTGTATTAAGCTGAGCGAGTGCAGTGGCACATGCCTGTAATTCCAGCTAGTCAGAGGAGGCTGAGGCAGAAGCATACCAAGTTTGAGGGCAGCTTGGGGCAACATAGTAAGACCCTACCTTAAAAAAACAAAAACAAAACAAACAAAAATAAACTCTTCTGGAAGTATTTCCTTAATCTCTCCTGTGCCTGCCTTCCAACTTCCAAGCCAGTATTCCTTGTTCACCCCATGATTTTCTGTCATGAAGCAATGTCTTCTTTTCTTCTTCTTCTCTTTTTCCTCCCTCTCCTCCTCTTCCTCCTCCCCCTCCACTTCCTCCCCCTCCTCTTCCTATCCCCCCCTTCTTCTTTTTGTTTAGTAGGGAGGATTGAAACCAGGGGCACTCTACCACTGAGCCACATCCCAGTCCTTTTTATTTTTATAGTTTTGGAGACAGGCTCTCTCTAAGTTTGCCCTGGCTGGCACTGAAGTTGAGGTCCTCCTGTCTCAGCCTTCCCAGTAGCTGGGATTGTGGGCGTGCTTGAGAAAGAATACCAAGATATGATTGTAATTGTAATGTCACCCAAAGGCAGAAAGATGAATAAAATAATATGAAAAGGTTACTTTTAGCTTTAGGATTATTAGGTCAAGTGGCTTACTTAGGATAAAGAAGAGAACTAAAAAACAACAAAAAAGATTTGCCTAATTATAACATATTGAAAATATTAATTGAAAATAGTTATTTTTCCAGTTAGATTAAGTACATTAAATTGTAGCAAGTTAAATCCAACAGGGCTAAAATGGCTAGTAAAAAATTCAACTAAAACTAAGCTTGACTAAGAAAATATAAAAATATAAAAGATCTTTAAAAATTTTTCTAATCTGGGGAAAGTTTAGCTGTGACCTGTAGGTCAAATCCAATCCACCACCTGTTTTTAAAATAAAGTTTTATTGGAACATGGTCATTAGTATAGTTTGAATCTGCAATGTACCCAAAAGCTCATGTATTAAAGACTTGGTCTTTAGCTGATGATGCTATTGGGAAGTGGTGGAAACTTCAGGAGGTAGGGTTGAGTTGGAAGAGGTGGGTCACCAGGGACATGCCTTTGAAGTTTATTTTGTCCCCAGCCCCTGACTCACTCTCTCTCTCTCTCTCTGCTTCTAGGTCACAAAGGGTGAGCAGCTTTGCTCTACATACTCTTCCACCATCACACCCTGCCTCACCACAGTTCCAGAAACCCTGCAGCCAGCCAACCATGGACCAAAAACTCTGAAACACTGATTCAAAATAAATCTTTCCTCCATTAACTCATTTTTTCTCAGTTATTTTGTCACAGCAATGGAGAGTTGATGAACATAATCAAAATCATTCATCTGTGCATTTCTATAGTTGCTTTAGCTTGAGAATGAAGAGCTGAATATTTGCACATAGACCTATATGACACAAAAAACCTATAATTTTTCCTATCATGTCTTTCACAGAAAATGTTTGTCCATTCCTTACCTAATCAAATTCCTTTATGTACTGATAAGAAGACCCACCAAGAATTTAAGTAACTGGCACAACGAAGCTAATCATTTCAGCAACCACAATAAAAAACAGGTTTCCTCATTTGATTAAAGTTGTTCACCCTTTGTGTCCTGGTTGTTGCAAATTCTAATACATATATAGAACAGGATCTCAGGTTTGGGAGCACTCTGAAAGATTTAGTTTACAATGAACTCTCAAAGCACTTACAATGCTTTCTGTATTCCATATGACTAGAAATAGGGTCACTCGGGAAACAAAATAGGGCACTCTTCGAGACAAATACGCAGCACAATTTTATTCCTATTCACTGGGGTTTAACATCACTCTTTGGTACATGGCAAAAGCCACAAAAAAGGAATATTTGGAAAAAGCAAGTAAAAACTGATCATTTTAAAGTACTGCTATATGCTACTTGGTTTACAGTTTTGAATTTGACTTACCCTAAAATCAGACTCTGAAATAGATATTATTTATACTAGGTATGTGGAACAGAATAGCAAGGACACAAGAAGAATATTGTGATTTTCAGCTTCACAAAACTATCACACAGCAAATTGGGATTGGCACCCAAGTTTCTCTGGGTCTGACCTTGAGTACCCATTCCCTCCTGTTTCTTGTTTCCACTGCCTAATGATTTGGGCACTCCATATTGACAGTATCTGATCAAATAACAAGGGCCATAAGTTAAATTTCATTTCCTTTTATCTCTCTACAAAGGAATAGACTCAAAATTATGCTAAAATCTATAAACACTCTTACACACTGAAAATGTCATTTCTTATTTTAAGAAATCTCAGTGACATTTTCAAAGTACAGTTTCCATGGGGCATGTATATTATATGTGATACACGGATAGATGAAAATTAAAATGAAGTTAAAATTTAGTGATTTATGAAATAAATTTGAATATACTTACTGTTATCCATTTTAAATCTGGTGCTGAGGTCATGGCCAAACCATCCTACTAACCTAAAATTTAAGATACCCATAAAATGTTTTGGTCAACACAAATGGTTTCAATTAATTTAGGAATCTGTCAGTATACTAAAATCACTTGTGCTTTAAGTTATGAAATATTTAAACCAACAAACGCGAAAGGATGGAATAAGGCAAGTACCATTTATAATATTGTCAAAAGTAAGGATAAAATCAATTTAAATTTTATGTAGCAAATCATCTGAAGGGCTATATTTAAGGGTTTTTTTTCTTATTTAAAGTACAACAATGATTCAAAATGTTAAGGAGTATTTTTTAACTTCAAAATAAAGTTAAAATCTCAATAAGGTAAAAAATTAATATAATAATATTTTCATAATAGAATCTCTAAATAGAAATGGAAGCTCCAAAGCACTATTTACTCAATGGTATTTTAAAACTAAAGTTCTAAAGAAATTGGTTACTTTCATACTTTAATAAAAATGCTAATTAGCCAGACACACACAAAAAATCAGATATAGGAACAATAATACTTTGGAGATATTGCTAGGTGGTTCACAGAGAACAATTCATAGCTTCACATTTCAGAATAATTTCAGTAAACTTTAAAAGAAAGGAAATAAATCAGTAATAAAATTGAAAATTTTATTAAACAAGAAAAACTGAAACCAAACAATGTGCAAATAAAGAAGAACCGAAATTAATTGTTCGCAACCACAAAATAACAGTTCTGTTGATGCATAGATCAAATGTCAATTGTGGTGGGGAACAGATGCCAATTAATTAAGAAAATAGAAGAAATTGTAGGTATGAAAAAATAAACATCTGGATTTTAAGAAATGACGAAATAGGGAAAAGATGAACATGATAAGAAATTATATTAATTTATAAATCTAAATAAAATGAGTGCTTTTAAAAGATAATACTAAATATTCAACTTAATCCTAGAATGAGGAAATCTTAAATTGTAACAGAAGCAACAGAGAAAATCACAAACACCTACAACTCCTAAAAGTAGGTGGTCTTATAGAGAGATTCTACCAATACTTTTTAGTTGTTACTCCCAATGCATTTTAAACTATTTCAGTGCACAGACAACAAAATACAAATCAAAAGAGAGTTATGGGAAAAATTAGCATTTTTGTGATACTAATATTAATGTTAATATTAACCAGTTTAGAATTGCACATATTTAAAAATATAAGCTAATCTCAAGAATATTAATATAAAATCTTATATAAAATATTAGCAACCAGATTTTAACAGCACATTAAAATAATTATGTTATTAACAGTGAGGTTTATTTCAGGAATGCAAGAACAGCTTTATACTAGCAAATTTATTATTATGCAATTCATTATATGTATTAGAGAAAAGTCTTAGGATTATCTCCATAGACCCTAAAGACATTTATACCCTTCCACAACTATTTTTAATTTAAAAAATAAAGAATATAATAATGAAAAGCAAAGCAAGAAAGGCAAATGCTATACAGATACACATAAGAACGTATACATGCGTATGTAGTATTTTTGTACATAAGCCATGTCAAAGTATTTTTGACTTAGACTTCACGAATTCATTTATGTTAAATACTGACCAAATGAGCACATATCATCCTTTTTATTTATAAGTTATACGATACATTTGCAAGCAAAATATAATAAGCTAGTCTTTTTCTTCAACATTTTAAGGCTGATACCAAGTAAATGGTAGTGTAAGTGTAGATTGCCTTGCTCCCAAATTATAGGTGAGGTTTTATATATCAGAGAAAGCAGGGAAATTACAGAAGAAGTCTGACTATTCAGTTATAAATTTTCCATAATATGCATCTCATAATTGTTATTAGAAACTATGCAGGAGTTATTCAGGAGAATTATATATACATTTATACTTATTTATTTATTTCATAAGTTATTCAGGAGATCAGGTACCCATTAAAGGTGAATGGATAAAGGAAATATGGGGGTGCAGCTCAGTGGTAAAGCCCCTGGGTTCAATCACAGGAAAAGAAGGAAGGAAGGAAGGAAGGAAGGAAGGAAGGAAGGAAGGAAGGAAGGAAGGAAGGAAGGTAGGTCGGTACACAGAACAGAGAAAGGAAAGTGGAAGTACTTGGATTGAAATGGAGCAAATTATATTCCGTGCATAAATGAATGTGTCAAAATGAACCCCACTACCACTTTTCTTTGAAATGTATTTACTTAAACCAGGAAACATCATGTGTTTTGATGGAGCAAATTATATCTGCATTTATTATAGTAAGGAGAGCAATTTAGAGATGTGATAGGTGGTCGCTTACAAGAAGGACCTGGAACACTTTTATCAGGGTATTTAAGCAGAATCCAGACTGCAAAGAGCTGGAAAAGGAGCAGAAGATAAGAAATCTGTAACACCATTTGACATTTCTCTAGATACATGTGAAGGGAGCTATCAGGTGGACATGAAAATGAGAAGAGGTAAAGTTTTTATTGTCTATGAAACTATTTTAATAAAACATACATATATCAGAAAATCATAAAACTTGATTACTAATCTTACACATAAGCTAAAATCATCATAATTCCATTGCAATTCTAACTTTTCATTTCCCTTCATGAATTATTAAAATTTATTTGGAATAAAATATGATATATTAACTAACTTGAAAGAATATTGTGGTTAAGTATTGTATACTTTACCCTAAATTAATCAGTTATCATATTTGTTTTTAGACTTATGTATAAAAAAATTCACAGGTTATTATATAAAGTAGTATATGTCATATACTACAGATGACATGTATAATATGATGATGTCACTATTACCATGTAATATGCTATATGATTATATAATGCTGTTATATCATATGTTATGTATGTCATATGCAACCTATCTTATATATTCATATTTACATTCATACTGTGTACTTGTTGATATATGTTTGTGTAGGCGGGGTGTTGGGTAAATGTGTACGTCTGTCAAATCATTTAAAGTAAGTTTCAGATGTCATGATCATTAATCTATTTCATCCTATTTTTCCAAATTTCCTAACAGGAAATATTGCTTACAAAATTACAATCAACAATGGCTGAATGTCTCCCCTGATAAGCAGATGATGATATAGAATCTGGTTGGGGTGAGGGGGGGTGAGAGATGAATGGAGGATCTTTAGATTATGTAGAGGGAAATGAGAGGGGGAGGGGGAGGGGGTATGAAAAATGGTGGAATGAGACAGACATCATTACCCTATGTACATGTGTGATTAACAAGAATGTTATGAATGTACATCATGCACAACCATAGAAATTAAAATTCATACCCCATATGTGTACAATGAATCAAAATGAAGTCTGTAAAAAAAGACTAAAAAACAATTATAACAAAAAATACAACCAATTTTAAAATTCAAAAAAAAAAAAAAAAAAAAAAAGAATATAATAATGGAAACTACCTATCTCAAACCTAAAAGTCAAACTTAGCAGAGAAACACCAAAGGTGCTTTCATTAATATGAAAAAATTTTTTTACAGATGCAAAAGAATGTAAAGAGGAAGCAAATTTTTACCATTTTCAAACTATGTAATTTTGTGACTGGTATGAACAAAAAGATAATTTAATATTGCATTCTGGTATAAAATAAATATAAAAAATAAAATTTAAAATTTAAGTTATTACCAAGAAATGTTTAAGACTTACATTCCCAAAGAAAAACAACAAAACCTTGAGTAACATTCATCAAGAAAAAAGTCAATTGTCTTTAAATTAATGTGTTTAATATGATCCAAGTAAAAATGCAAGTAGGTTTTTGTTTATTCGTTTTACTTATAATTAGAGAAATGGATTCTAATACCATATGGAAAAACAAAAGAAAAAATATACTAAGAATTCTATAAAACGGTAGGAACAGTGGAGTGGGACATTCCTATAAAGTGATACTACATTGTAAAAATTCCAAATGGAAACAATGTGGTACTGTGTTAACAAATTGAATAATATACAGTCCATTGTACTAATAACTCTAAGGTGAAACTAGTTATTATTTCCACAGACCAATGAATAAGGGGAAAATCCTGTCAAGCAACAATCTATTCATAAAATCATTTTCAATTCATATTGCAATGTACAATCTAATCTTCTTAGTATAAAAGAACCTAGATATAGTATTTACAGGTAATGTAGCCTGACATTTGCTACAACATGGATGGACCTGGGAGACATCATGCAAGTAAAATAAACTGAATACAGTACCACATGATCTCACTCATTTGTGAAATATACGAAACTGAAAGTAATTGAGAGTACAATGGTGGTTATTAGAGGCTGACAGTATAGGGGAGAGACAGATGGGGAAATGTTAATCAATGAATACTCAGTTACAGTGTGGTAGGAGTAAAAAGTTCAGATAGACTATTTGTAAGCAGACTGT
Source organism: Glaucomys volans (assembly GCA_020662805.1). Lineage (NCBI taxonomy): Eukaryota > Metazoa > Chordata > Mammalia > Rodentia > Sciuridae > Glaucomys > Glaucomys volans. The sequence goes on from JAJEJO010000112.1 coordinate 1,288,305, forward strand.
AGATAACAATTGTGTACTGTATATCTCAAAATGCTAAATAAAAGATGTTAGAAATCTTCCCCATAAAGAAGTGCTTAATATTTGAGAAGATAGATATGTTTAACCTAATTCACAAAGTATACATGAATCAAAACATCATGTAGTACCCCCAATAACATGTACAATTTTTGCACTTTTACATATTCAGTTAAAAAACAAAAATTAAAAAAATATACATCTAAAGGTCATAAGACAAAAACGGCAATACCCAAAAATAGACTGAAGATCTGAATATATCATTTATAGAAAAGAAAAATGGTTCTTAAAAGTTAAAAAGAATAGCTACTGACTTACTAATGATAAAAATACAAGTTAAAACTACATTGAGATAACATTATTCATCTCTCAGATTGACAAAAATTCAGAAGTTTGACTAATACACTCCATTGGTATGACTGTGAGGAAAAGGAAAATTCCCATGTATTATTGTTAGGGTATAATTTGATGGTTTCCTGTGGGAAACAAATAATTAAAGCCACAAAAGTTACAAACACTTAACAGCTGACCTGGCAAATTCATCTGGGAATTTACTCTGGAGAAGTACTTACATAAGTATGAGGTGAATTATGTGTAAGTATAGTCATTGCATCATTGCAGTGATAATCCAGGATTGAAAGGAAACTACATTCTCTTCAATAGAAGGCTGATTTTGTCAATTATGGTAAATGCATATAATAAATTCTATGCAATTGTTAAGTTAAAAATGAATGGGGAAGAATTGTGTATATTGATAGGGAATGATTACAAGACACAAGATCCAAAGAATGGTGTAGCATAGAACACATTATAGCACTTATTCATACTGAGTAATTGCTGCTTTATTTGCTTTTCTTTTTCTTCCTCAGCAGAAGAGAATTTACAGTGTAAATTCAAGAGAATTCTTCAAGAATTCACAGTGTAAATTCAAGAGCTCAGATACTTACCTCTTAGTGTTTGTAGGAAAGTGTAATAGTGGTGCTGTTATGTGAAGTGATAAACATTTCATATGTTAAACGCATTAGAACAACTGAGCCAGCCTAGAGATAGTCAGGGAGCAACCCTCAGGAGCTTAGCCAGTATATGAGTATATTTTAGCAAAAGAAGAAGGACACTCTGTCCTTTTGCTACAGAGACTGAGCATGTACACAGGCCCAGAGCTGAGAAAGGGTGAGCAACTTCGGTGACCTTCCTTAAGCAGATGACTGCTGCTTAGGATGTACACAGTCCTTGCTTTGAACATCAGCACCACAAAACAAACAAGTAAACTTCCAAAGCAGACTTCTCTATGTTTTATAAATGACAATTATGCCCACCATAAGAAATGTGCTCAGTGTGTATTGAAGAGGCATTAATTGAAATACATTCAATGATTTCTAAAATTTGCTTTTAACTTTTTAAATCTTGATTTAAACTAGAGTCAAATTGTAAAAGCATAATTATCCAAAGCTTTTTAAAAAATTTTTATTTTATTTTTTCTTAAATTTTTACAGACTTCATTTTAATTCATTGTACCCAAACAGGGTACAACTTTTCATTTCTATGGTTGCGCATGATGTAATTCATAACACTCGTGTAATCATAAATGTGCATAGGGTAATGATGTCTGTCTCATTCTACCATTTTTCATATCCCGGCCCTCCCCTCTCATTTCCCTCTACCTTTTTTTTTTTTTTGGTTGTTGAGTAGTTAGCTTACAAGTCAGACTATTTCTCAATTCTAATATATAAATAGAATTTCATATAACTCTTTGAACCCCATCATTAGGATAAAGGAGAAAAAAATATTATGATTAAATTCTTCATATGAAATGTTAAAGATAATCACAATGGATATTAATATTGAAAATAAGAATTAATTTATTGTTGTTTTTGTTTTTTTGTGGTGCTGAGGATTGAACCCAGGGCCTTGAACTTGTGAGGCAGGCACTCTACCAACTGAGCTATATCCCCAGCCCAAGAATTAATTTAAAAGACAGAAATAAAAAGTATCTGAGATTTTTCTGATAATTATTTATTTATTTATTTATTTATTTATTTATTTATTTATTTATTCTTTCTAGTAACAATTTATAAGATCCATGTCCATAAAGAACATTTTCAATTTGTACTGCATACATAGAAGAAAGAGCTTTATAGTACTATTTGAAATAACCAAATTGTTGTCTAGTTTACATATTAACACTGAAAGATGCTTCTATGAGAAAAAGAGAATTTAATTAGAGGAGGAGATCTTGCCTCAACTATGAAGAATAGGTCTTTCATTCCAACTGAAATGATCTATAACTTTGTAAAGTTTTATATTATAGGCACTAACTTAATACTTTATATAGATGTCCACTTTTATTGTCAGTTTCAATGGCAAGCTTTATTTACAATGCTAACTTGACATATAATATTTCAATGGAATAAGCTTTGAGAAAAAAGTATATTCTAGAATTAATTGTTATTCAGATTGATAGCCAAATAATAGATTTTGAGTGATCTGAAGAAAAAAGTAAAGGAGGTAAAATTATTTCAGATATGAGGAAACAGGCAATTTGAGGAGAAAACATGAGTTTAGCATTACTGTCATTTTTTATATTTTGAAAAAATTTTAAAAATTATAATTTGTTGAAGACAACCATTTCTTCTAGTCACATATCAAAAAATAACGCAGGCCCCCATACACAATGCTTTCTGTGAAACAGATTCAAAGTTTACCTCTTGGCATTTCCTTTTTCTTTTTTATTTTAGTCTGAGGCAAATATGGTAACTGAGAGCAGAGAACAAAACATAGCAACGTAATTTTTTTCCTTTTTATTTTCAGTGGGATCAAAACAAAAATTCGGAGAGATATTTCAACCTTTTCTTATTTAGCAAACGGTTTTCCCATATTTGTGTGTTCACTGAAGAACTGGGTATTTGTCATTTCAGTTTGTGGAGTGACATTAAAAATTCAAGAGCATGAGTTATGATGGCTGCTGGTGTATCCAACAGAAACATCAAAGACCTGGTGTTCCAACAATGTATCACAGGAGGGAATAATAACTTGTTTTTGAAAATAGGAGATGACATCTTCATAACCCAAATATGAAAGAAACAAGGTACTCCACAAAGGGGGAAATGTGTTCTTCTTAGAGAAAAATCTCAGAAATGATTTCTCAACTGAGGTCAAGGCATCATTTCTTAGGCTTTATTTACTAAAGCAGTGAAAGTACTTGAACTGCATCTGAAACGTACAAATACAATAGGATTATATAGAAAGGAAGAATTTCAAAGTTGTTTGCTTCATAATTTGATGTTGGTATTTCTCTTTTACATTGATTTACTAAAAAGATGATATTTTGCTGTCCAATGGCAGAGGACCTAAGGAGACACCTGGACACTGGCTCAGCTCCAATGAAGATGCTGTCATCCATCTCCTTCCCCCACACTCACAGCATTTGGATCTATTACCCCAGAAAGAAAATTATATAATCCCACAGAGCATTTAGGAATGGTCTGGCTAATTAGATTATTGGTTCTCATGCGCATAAGAAATCCTATTCCAAAGGCATGATTAAGCAACGTTCTTGCACAGCTAACGGCTAAGGGAAAAAGGACGAAAACTTACACATTTTCTGGGAAATAGGCACAAGAGTTTCATGTGTTTTAGCTTAATCTTGGCATAATAACAACTTAAGATAGATTTTATTTCCACAACTTTAGATTTCAGAAAAGTAGTAGGAATTAAAGAGGTTGTATGCCTCTTCCAAAGGGACACAGCTAGCAAACCCATGATGTGCAGGAACGCTCACCCTAAGCAAGGAGCTCTGGTTGATACAATATTGTCAGAAGGAATTTGAAGGAGATCTCAAACTAAGTATCTGAATAAGCCAATAAGCAGGTTGAAGAAGAGATGCTCAATCACTGGGAGCCGAGTAGAGGAGAATTAAATGGCGAACTGTGGTAAAGCAAAATAGTTAATAATGGTAAAATTAGGGAGGGTTAATATTTTTTACCAGGGATGCTACTTTTATGGTTTATGCTCCTGACTAAATCACCCTTCTGAGGACTATTAGAGTTTTTTTTATATTTCTTTAATTAATTCTCCAGAATAGTTAATAGGACAGTTGGCTAGAAGCTAGAGTTAAAAGTGTTAGCATAAGTGCTTCCCTATCACAAGAATTTAGTCTGTTGGGTGGGAGTATGGCTGTGGGTAGGGGGCAATTAAAGAGCCATTAACTCAACAGGAGTGTGATGGGCAGACTCCTAAGAAACTCGTATCCCTGCCTCCTGGTGTTTGTGCCTTTCTGGAAAAACTGCCCTCTTGACTACAAATAGGATCTGACCCCACACCAAGAAACCAGAGTCCAGAGGACACTTTGAGCTAGAAAGAATGAAGACAAAGGAAATGGAGTCAAAGCTAAATGTATGATATTGAACTATATCCAGTGAAGACAGAGTTGCTGACATATTCAATCAGGAATGAAGTATTAACTCAGCAGATTGAAGTCCTAAAAGAAATAAACACAGAAACTCAAGATACCTAGCTGTTTCAGTTTCATCAGCATGAATACTGTTATTAAAAGTGAAGTAAGAGAAATATAAGAAAATAAGAGCTCTCTATAGAGACTATGTGTTTCAAAAATAATTCTTTATTAGTAAGTAGTAAATGGAATCCTATCACTACAAACCAGGGTAATAATAGCTTTTTATAACTTGACCTAAATATTAGTATCTTGTTATCATGGTGATGTCATTTAATTCAGCAGTCCAAGCAATTAAATATATTTTTTAAAACCCTCAATCATAGATGTAAATCTTTGCATAGTTTTCTGTCACGTATTCTTCAAAAAAGAAGGGGTAGAGGGTTTTTCATATTCTATGTGCTATAAAGTTCTAGGATCATTGGTGGTTAATAGTTTCAGGCCCACTGGTTTTTCATAAAATGTTATTTTCTTCATTTGTGTCTCTGTTCTGACATTTGATATTAATAATTGCCTTGTTATTTTAATCATTGGTGGTATTCATTTTAAAATCTTAATGAAATTCTAAATGTTCTTCTGGAAAAATTGCAACTTTCTAAAATTAATTGCTATACATTTTCACTTAATAAAAAGAAATGCAATCATTTGCATCATGTATTCTAACAAGAAGATGCTATTTTTATTTTATTAAAATTTAATTTTTTCCAGAAACTCCTGTGAAATACACAATTCATAGCCTCTCTTTGATGTGAAACAATTTTCAGGTTATTCAGGATATTTTCACAAACAATGTCAATGATATAATATTTTTAATTTAAGAGGACCTGATGACATATAAAAAGCTAGATGGAAGTTTTATAAAATATTAGCAATTTAAATAAAATTAAGAAAAAATAATTCTATTTAATAAACATGTCAAAGAGATCAAGTCTGGCCCTCAAATTATCTTCTTATTGAACAGATCAAACAACCCAAACTCAAGATTGATGACTCTCTGAACTTTTAACCAAGCTCTTAGGAAACAAGCAAAAAGGCTGTGATTTTATGTCCCTGATTCAACTTTTAGTTGTTTTAACGGTTTTGAGAACAGCAAAACCAAAAGCCAACTGAGCTTTCATTCTGAGTCAGACACTACTCTAAAAGCAGTTGTTCAATCTTTAAAATAATCCTGTGAAATAGATACTACTCTTCTCCACATTGCACAGATGAGGAAGTGAGACTACAATGGCTTGATCAATGGTCTGAGATTCCTCAGTTATTAATTGTTGAAGTCCAACTGTAGATATTACCCCTAATTATCAGAATATTCACAAAAAATGTGAAGTCAGGTAGGGCAGACGTTTTCAATGCACTAGTAATTCTACAGGCACAACATCTCTGGAGCCTAAGTACCGCACTTAGGATACTGAGGGGGGAGAATGCCAGACTGATGACACAACAGATGGCAGAACTTCCACATCTTGTTAGTATAAACAGTGTGCCCTCCTAAAATAAAACCTGTTCTCTGGACCTTCTTTGTTCTTCCAGAATCTCTGTAGTCAGTTCTCTTTCTTCAAAATGGGTAGACCTAAACATGTGACCTAGTGAACCTGAATAAGCATGGGCACCGCATGGTTGTACCTTTAAGCCTACTAAAGGAAATGAGGACTGTTTAAAGTCCTTCAAAAAACCAAATACATATAACTATTTCAAAATATAGTCACTCAAAATGTATCACATAAATTCATTATGAGGGCATCACTTGGAATGTAGGACAGGCAAAATCAGAACAAAAAAGAAATGTAATCTAAATGAAACCTTAGCATAGTTTTCACAATAACAGCAACAAAAACTCAATGTTATAAGCTAATGAAGTAGAATTAGAAAACATTAAATTAGTTTATAAGTAGCTATTATCATAACAAGCTTTTAAATCATCCAAAAAATTGAATTTATCCAATAACAATTAAGATACAATCTCATTGAATTGAATGAGAAATTAAAATCTTTTTCATCAAAGATCAAAAATCAAGCAGGGATTTAATTTACTTAGAAAGGAGATATTCACAGCATTTTGAGAGAAGTGAGGTGTTGGAAGAGAGCCAATAAATAAAAGTAAAGATCACGATATTCTTTGTGTTCTTTGAACATCATAAGTTACATAAAAGGAGTTTCAAATAAATGTTAAATCAACAGTATGACTTGTTATAAAAGCATTTTTGAGGCATCAAAACCACAAGAGATCCACTGAACATAATGTCAGACTCTAGGAGTTACAAAATGAAATAGCAAATCTTGATCTCTTCAAAAAGCCTTTAATGGCAGAATCTTTAGCATGAGCCTTAAAAGCTTTTTTGCACTGAATTAAATTAATTTATCCTTTAAATTCCTTACCTCTGCTCACCCCAAACCTCAACAAAGCTAAACAACATCCCAGCTTTTGTAACTTATGTTAGAATAAACATCTAGTTCATCACTGGGGCAAAATTCAAAATATAATAGAAGTGAATCTTGTTTAAGAACATATTCATGCAAGGCTAATTTCATGATGTCCCTTAATTTGACATTTTATGACCATACACTTAATAATTGAAGTCTGTGTTTAAGAATGCGGGCTTTCTGGGAGTGTGTTTCTTTTTCCCTTATTTTTTCCTTTCTCTCTCTCTCTCTCTCTGAAGATCACAACCTAAAAGTAATTAGAATAGTTTTACTATTTTCACAGCTTTTCAAATGTGTTGAATCAGACAAATTATTATAGCACTACTAAATCATGGAACATGTGGGGAACAGCATAATTGTTTATTCTTTATGTAAACAAAATCTGAATAAGCATTTAAGGATAAGTTAGAATGTCTCATTCTGCAGCTTAACCTCAAATAAACTACTCATTTTCCTCATCAAATCACCATGTTTTGTGGAGTCAAAAGTTCAACAAAGGTCATTTTCTTTAGAGAGTAAACATAAATTTACTCATTCAAATAATTTTTAAATATTATTATTTTTTCTTGTTCTGAGGATTTAATCTTTAACCCAAGGGCATGTTATCACTTTTCTTTTGTTTTGCTTTTTTGTTTTTGAGACAGGTTCTCACTAAGTTGCTGAGGGTGGCCTTGAACTTGCAACCCTCCCATCTCAGCCTCCTTAGTTACTAGGATTACAAGTTTTCACCACTGAGCCCAGCTATAATCTTAATTTTCATGGTAAAAATGTTGGTAGTTTAACTTAAAAAATAACTACATAAAAAAAGACACCTGAACTTCCATATTTATTATGAAGCTATTCACAATAGCCCAGGTATGGAATCAACTGAAATGTCCAATGATAAAGAAATGTCCATGAATAAAGAAAATGTGGTGCATATACACAATGAGATTTTATTTGAAAATAAAAAATGAAATCCTGTCATTTGTGGCAACATGGATGAAACAGGAGGATGCTATGTAAAATGGAATAAGTCAGGCACAGAAAGACAAAGACTGCATAATCTCACATATGTGTAGATGTTAGAAAAGTTGAACTCATAGAAGGAGAATAGTGGTGAGTATAGGCTTGGAAAGGTAAAGAAGAAGGTGGATAAAGCGAGTGAGGATGATGGGTACCCTGCTAAGTTATATTGGAAGAAAAATTCTGGTGTTCTACAATACAGAGTGTAATAATTGTCAATTAGAAATGCAGTGTAGCCACAAGAATAGGATCCTAATTAGAATTACAATAAGTTATATTTCATGTATGTATAATATGCCAAAATACATTCTAATGTCCTATGTATCTAAAAAGTCAGACACAGTGATGCACCTGTAGTCTCAGCACACAGGAGGCTGAGGCAGGAAGGTCACTTGAGTCCAGGAGTTCTAGATAAGTCTGGAAAACATGGTGAGATATTGGCTCAAAATAAAAAAAAAATACAAGTATTGTATACTTTGAAATAGCTAGAAGAGAGGATTTTGGATGTTTCACCACAAAGAGACAATAAAAGATTAAAGCAAGGGATAGGCTAATAACCTTAAATTTATCATAACACATTGTATGCATGAATCACACTGCATCCCTTAAATATGTATAATCATTATGTAGCAATTAAGAAAAAACAAAACACAACTACCTTCATAACAAATAAAAATATATACATAGTACTTCTCTGTATATGAGCAAGAAGCTGAGAAAGTTATAGAAGAGTTTGGGATAGAGTTAAGTGAACTCACTTTATGAAAGTAAAGAGAGAAGGGAGGGGAGTCATCCCAGCCATGGATATAGCCAGTGACACACGGATTTCCACCACGTTGGTTTTAATCTCTGGGTTATCACGACCACTAGTTTACTAGTGATATCTGATGCCTCACTTTTATCACTTGAGAATCAGAGTTTAAAAGTTAAAAAGATTCTTCCAGAAATCCCTTGGGTAATTTTTTTTCTCCATGAGCAAATCAAGACTGCAGAGATGAAGAGGCCTGAATTTATAATCATTTTTCATATGAACAGTGGCTCCCCTTTGTCCTTAAGATAAAATTAAAATTCCCTTCATGGAACACAAGAACCTCAATGCTCTGCCCTTGCTTAAGATGCCTGTGAAATCCTCCTTAGTCCCCCTCTATTCCCTGTTCCCCTTGAGTCTGACTGAGCAGTATTTCTCCAGTCAACATGAATGACATTTTGGCAAAGTTAACTCCCCTCCCTCTTTCCTTGTAATGCTCACACTGAATGGTAGCTTCCAGGACTTGAGGGCTCATTTATCTTCAGTGCTTTCTTGCCTAGTGTTCTGCCCATAGTAGATGCTTAAGAAAAACATTTTATGCTTGATAAATAAGTACATGACATATGACTAATGACTTAGTATTCTTTTGCACAAACAACAAATTCATCTTTGTTCTCTCATTTTTGTCCTTCTATCCAAATTTTTCTCTAGGTCCTCTATTCAATTTTCTAATAACTGTCAGCTGTCATGCTTTCTCCATCACATATGACATTACTTCATTTCCATTTTGTATTATTGCAAACATCCATCAGTTAACCAACATTCATATTCCTATTTTTTCTATTTTAATATTTTATTTATTTTTTTTAAAAATCATGGCAAGGACACTTAACTCTATCATCTCAACAAATTTAAGTGGACAAAACTGTGTAGTATAAAACTATAAGTACAATAATGTACAGATCTCCAGAATGTAATCATCTTACATAAATGAAACTTTATCACATTTCTATTTTTGAAATCTGAGATTGCTGTACATCTCAGAAAAGATCCAGAGTCCTACCACTTCTCCTCATTTCCTCTGCTACCCCTCTGCTTTGAACTCTTATCATCTCCAGCCTGTTTCCCACAATAGTTCCTTGGCAGGTCCTCAGAGTTCACCCCTAATCCTCTTAGAGCTTATTTGCTTATTCCCAACAAAGCCATTGGTGTGATCATTTTAAAAGTTATTATATCAGATCACTCTTCTATCAACATAGGCAATGGATCCAAGTCTCTGTACTACCTACCAAGGGCCTGCATCATCTGCATGCTTTATCTCTCTTATCTACATGTCTCTCCAGCTTCTTCAATCTACTCCAGCTGTAGACATACTTTTCTTCAAGCACAAAAGATGTACATTTGTCTTAAAAGCTTTGATAAAAGACTTCTTCTGCCTAAAATTCTTTTCACAGGTAATTGTTTCACTCTCTTTTCCTTTCCTTCATCTTTTCATCTGATTCTTATTTTCTCAATATGATCTTTTAAGAATGCCTTTTTAATATTGCACATTAATAAGGATCCCACATAGAGTATTCAGAGTACTCCTTTCCCTCTCATACTTCTGAAATCATCCATAAGATTACTTATTCTTAATATATCATGTAATCGACTCTATTTTGTAAGTTTTGTTTTTTGGTACATTCCAAATACCTTTAAAATGATTCCGGGAGGGTTATAGTAGATGCTCAATAAATATTTCTTTAATGAGTAAAAATGTTGCACAGGGACATTATAAAGCTGTGATTTCCAGAAATAAAACTCAAAATTCTGCAGCATATAGTGAACATATCAACTTCTTTATGAACAATATTTTAGACTTGTTTGCTCTTCCTTTTTGGTTACTCCAGATTCTGTTTTCTACCATTAGTCAAAGTGATAGACAATCAATCCAATTTGTATGATCAAATGCAAACAAACATGGAGCTGAGTATAATGGAAGTCTGCTTCTGGGAAGCATTCAGTATGGTGGGGTTTGGGCTTGGTTGCATGGCTACATAAATCCCTTGGTAAATTTCTTCAGTCATGACCTCACAGTAGGGTATTATCTACATTTTGCAGTGAGAAGAATGGTCGTGAAAACAGAGACACACTTGCTACAGTTCAGTAGATACTGGAGTTCAGGAAAAACAGCAGTTCAAGCTCATAGAGAAGGTAACGTCAGTCCATATGACTATGGATTAGGTATGAACTGAAACCAGGTCAAAAGTCACAGTAGAAAAAATTCAAAGTGAGTAAAAGAGCAGGAAGTATTTAAATCTAGGAAGTTGTTAATCAGTACCTTGGTAGGAAAAGTAAAAGCATGGTTAGTGGATGAACACAAATTCAAAGGTCCTAAGGAAAACAAAACAAAACAAAACTTTCCAAATTGACAAAATAAGTTGGTTCAGCCACTAAGTTGTATATTTAACCCTAGATGCCAGCAAACTGTCATAGGCATACCTGATATAAGTCTTCATGTGGCATGACAGGAAGTAGGTGGAGTATGACCTCACTCCTAGCAAAGAGAAGATCTCTATCAATTTCTATTTTCTAAAAAATAATCATCTATTCACAATTGCTGGGCTCTGTTATAAGCTGTGTGATTTAACACTACTCTAGAAAGTAATTTGAGGAAGGTTTAGTAAGTTCAATTTGGTTTCTTTCTCTCATTTGCCCACCTACCTATAAATACAGGGGAGCTCTTGTGGTTTTGTTAAGTATTCAACTGATTCTCAAATCCCACTCTATAGGAGAGTTGTTCAAATATATCCAGTGAGCTAACAAGTATGATAAGCATACTCAAAAAAATGCACTTCCTAAAATAAAATAATTCAGATAATGAAAATTATTTTCTGAAGTTTCAGGATAATATGCTGTTCTTGTAAGAACCAAATTAATATTTTTTGGTATAACTACTGTACTAATAAAAAAGTCTTTAGCTGGGCATGGTGTAATCACGGCAGCTCAGGAGGCTAAGGCAGGAGGATTGCAAGTTCAAAGTCAGCCTTAGCAACTGAGTGAGGCCCTAAGCAACTTAGTAAGACCCTGTCTCAAACAAACAAACAAACAAACAAATAAATAAAAAACTAACAAGGGCTGAAGGGGCTGAGGATGTGGCTCAGTGGTTAACTGTCTCTGGGTTCAATCCCTGGTACAAAAAAAAAAAAAAAAAGGAAGAAAGAAAAAGGAAAAGAAAATACTTGAAATTTTTCTTAGTATACTTTTTTGAATTGTTTTATCTTGAAATATTGGTTTATAATGCTTTGAGATAATACAGATGTTCCAAGTACAAAAAAGAGAAAGATGTCTCAATCTAAGACTTTAGAAAGAACTATATGAAGCTAGGTACAGTGGTACACAGCTGTGATCCCAGCTATTCAGGAGGCTGAAGCAGGAGGATTTCAGGTTTGAACCAGCTTGGGAAACTCAGTGAGACTCTCTCAAAATAAAGAAATAAATAAATTAAATAAATAAATAAATAAATAAATAAATAACAAGAGTGGTTGAGTACCCCTGGATTCAATCCCAGTAGCCCTCACCCACCCCCAACCAAAGGAAAATATGATTTAAATTTTGTTTATCAATGATAATTAAAATCTCATGAAGCATTTAAATTGTCTGTAGCTAATTTTGATGTACATATTTGGTCTTCACAGAAGCATATGGGGATACATATTTAATTTGTCAGGGTTTTGCAAGTCACACCCCCTCCAGAATAATGTGCAAAGTAGAAATCTTCCATATGCTAGAAAATGGTTAGTCTATTATGCTGAGAGTGAAGGAAGAGGCATATATTAGCAAAACTAAAGAAAAATTCTTGATCAGTGCAGATTATTAAAGAAATATTAATACAAAAATATCTCAGTATTCAAGGAATTTAGAATTAAGAAGGTTTAGATTTATAATCAACTTTTCAATCACATTGATAAGATAAAGGCTCACTAGGATCACAGTCCCCTTAATTTAAAAAAGTTCCACATATTTTCTTGTGTATATTGCCATGGACCAAAACTGACTGGAACAGGTAATGATGTGGGACCCAAGAGCATGCTATGTATACATCAGCTGATCATAAAAGTGATAGATTAAAGGGTAATTCCTACTCAAATTCTCTCCTCTAGAGAGTAAAAGCAGGTGAAAAAACAGAAAATGGATCACAATAGTTTAGATGTTTGTCCTGAGCAATACATTCCAAGAGTCCTATGGCCTGTGAAGCTAGCCATTCCCAATCTTAGATGTCTCAGGACCCCTATTGGTCTATGTGAGATGAGACAGTCACCATGCCACCCACATACCAGGTACATGTGACATGACAACAAACCTCCAGCCTGGTTCCTTTGGCACTCATAAGGAGCCAGATGAATACTTGCACTTGTAAATAAGAACATATTAAAAACTAGCAACAGTTAATAGTTAAAAAAAAAAACTGCAGATTTCAAAGGTCACTTTCAGGACAAAACTTGAAGCAATTAAAACAAAAGCTGAAGCTCTTTGATAAGTTTTACTTTTAATATCTGAAAGGATCACTGACCCCCATATATCTTCAGAGACACCAGACTGCAATTTTAGAAGAGAAAATAAATTTTGAGGTTTCAAAGGATTTCAGTGTTCCCAAATTAATGATTATGTCATTATTATCTGAGAGTAGTGATTTGTGAGCATGAGTGGCCTTAATGTATCTTTTAATACAGATAATTACTGTTTTGGCTTACTTTGAGAACTAGGATTACTTTATCTTCTGGGTAGCAAAAAAAAAAAAAAAAGATTACTGAATTTATTTTTAATTGTGATCACATCTCTAAACAAATAAGTTATTTTTATGATCACAGCTTAAATTGACCACACAGGAAAATTATTTGGAAAATTTTATGTAGTTGAAATTGTCAAGCCAAGAAAACAAGGAATCCTTTCGTAACTATTGACCTAAAACAGTTTCGGAATGAAAATAAGTTTCAGTTATGTGTTATGATGCCACAGATGAATCAAGTATGCTGCCCACTTCTGGACCCCTTGGAGTGACAATGTGAGGACCAAGACTGAGGACAGGTGTAACTCATCTAGAGGTGGCTCTAGAAATAAGTAAGAGCTTGAAATACTGATTCTACCTCAATTTATAATTTCTAAAATATTGTAGAATAGGAATAAAGGGCAATTTTATGATAATGAGGCAAAATTTAAAATGTTAAGTCAGTAACTCAGATTCCCTTAAAGAAATGCCATTTAAGTAATTCTTTCTTCTTTTTATACCTTTTAAAATTTATGAAATTTATGAAGTGAATCTCTCTTATAGGCAACAATTTCAGCTTTGAAAGTAACAGAGTGAATTTATTCACTTAGTTAACACTGTGATCTATTTTACAGAGGATTCGTGTCTGTAAGTTTCCCTTCTCCTTGCTCAAGCTTTCCCTAAGAAACTCTTAGTCATTTTTGCCTCCACTGATACTATGGCAAAGTCAGAGAATTCTCCAGGCCATTAATTAGAGGTTGCCTTAGGACACATATTCTCATTATGTGTTGTCTGTCATTTATTTCACTTCTTTGACTATTTAAATGATTTTTCTGCAAAAGGATTTTAAAATCATGGACAATAACCTCTTTTTAATCCCATCACGAAAGTTTTTTTTTGAGTAGGGGTGAGTCCAGGGATTGAACTCAGGGGCACCCAACTACTGAGTCATATCCCCAGCCCTATTTTGTATTTTAATTAGAGACAGGGTCTCACTGAGTTGCTTAGGGCCTCACTAAGTTGCTGAGGCTTTGAACTTGTGATCCTCCTGTCTCAGCCTCCTGAGCCGCTGGGATTACAGTCATTCACCACCATGCCTGGCCAGAAAGCTTTATTTTTAAGAAAGTTTTTTTGAGCAAAAATATTTGCTGGGTATGTTTGTTTATGTTTTCTTAATCAACTAAGAATTGTTCCCTTTATATGATCAATGACCAGCTTAGAAAGATACCTGTGTCAGAGTAAAATGCAAACACATACACATGTATATACAGATATATTGGAAATCCACATTATCTGATGACAAATGGGAAAAGATCTCTTACTAGAATCAATTTTAAACCTACTAAGGAAAAATTGTTCCTGAGATGCTATGTTAAAATAAGAAGTTATAAAGTTTTATAATTATAAAATATCTTAACATAATTTGACAAAACAGATTAAATTTATAATAGGTTAATTCTTAAAAAGAACATATAGTAAATACAGGGTTCATTTTTTTGGCATTTACTTTGAAAAAATGATATGGTAGCAAAATATAATCCATTTCACATTATGTTTAATTTTTTCAACATGACCTTGAAAATGTTAGTTTTTACAATTTTTTTAGGTATTCACCATTTTCTTTAAACTATTGATATACAAGTCATTTGCTTTTGAAGTACTTTGTCAAATTTCCTTTACTTAATCTACTAACAGCTCCTTGATAAATTCTCATTGTCCTTGATTTTGTGATTCAACAGTTTTCCAACTTCACTTGCATCATGAAATCCCAAGTCTCTTTAAGAATCTTACTTCAAAGTCTATTATCATTATGTCTCATTATATTATCTTATATTTATAATATTCTGTAATCAGGAAAGTACTATTTAAAATAATTCATAGGGATGAATGCATAGTGGTGGAGGGTTGCCTGCTATTCACTAAGACCTGGGTTTGATCCCTAGCACTTCAAAAGCCAAAAAACTACTCCCCCCAAACAAAAGTGCTCAGGTAAAGACTAATTTTATAAATGGGTAGTTCATTAGCAAATATTTTTTCTGTTAAGACCATCTTTGCTTTCCTGCATTGCCTGTATCTTTGGAGATAAGGATAACGTCTGGATAATGAGGAACTCTTATAATTTGTAATCAGATGAAAAAGGGCTAAAGACTGGGCAAGTGGTAAAGCTGGAAATGTAGAATAGTGTCTTCTACAAGTATGTATTGCTGAAGTCATGATTGTGGATGAGATACTACTGGACAAGAAGAGCAAGGGTTGAGACGTTGAGAGTGTGTGAATCTACATCGTGTACAACCATGGAAATGAAAAGTTGTACCGCTTTTGTGTACAATGAATCAAAATGCAGTCTGTAAAAATAAAAATAAAATTTAAAAGAATGAAGGAGAAAACCTTATCAAACACAGAGAAGTACATACATCTATCGGATCAGAAACAAAACACAATATTACTATGGACGCTTAGAGGGGTAAGGAGTAAATGTTAATGGTAGAGGGGCTGGTCAATTACAAGTGGTAGCTGAGAAGTTGTCCATGTTAATACTGAACCCCTCACTCCTCATTCCAGAACAGCCTAAGTATATGGAATGATGCTTCATGAACTCTGGTCACGTCAGCTGGGATTCTGCAAAAATGCTCACTGATATGTTGATGATATTGATCTATCCCACTTGAGAGCAACGGAAGCCTTGTGAGTTCCCACCCCTTGCCTCTGTCACCTGTCTGCAATGGTTTCTCAGTCTCTATATAAGGAGAACTTGTGCAGGTACTAGATTGGAACTGGATAAGTAGCAAGTCAGAAAGAACCACCAAGAAACTAAACAGGGTGTAGATCACAGATAAGTTTCGGGCAACTGTTGCCTCTAACAAGTATGTGGAGTTGGAACATAACAGGTCAGCATTCCCCAAAACAAATCAGTGTAAAATATCTCCCCAAAGATCATTAATTGTACATTTGGTTTGAGAGTAATATAAATTGTTAATTTTTTTTGTCTTTTGCCAAAGATTCTTGATGTGTATTTTTATTCTTTCTTGAACTTTCTGAGATTTCCTCAATGGCCATATTATGTAGTTGCCAAATTATAACAATAACATGCATTTCTAAATTCCAAAATTTGCCTTAGCCATACACTGAAGTCAGCCAGCCCTTTTAGCTGGTTCTTTTAAACCTGCAAATTACCTGTAACAATAAAGAAGATGACTAAGCCCTTTACAGAACCTTAAAAATGTCATCTCTATTTAAAGTTTTCAATCATATATCTCTCACTGATTATGGAAAAGTGTTGGCATGACTTAAAATTAGAGTATTTTCATGGAAATTATCAGTAGGCCTTATTCTTGGCCATTCAAAAAAAGTTCAAAACCTATCCCAGGGTAAATGAACATTTCAAAAGATCTCATATAATTGGGGCATTTGGAGGTTTATTACACCTGAGTGAAAGTAAGGAACAGCACTTTGCCAGTACACGTGATTTCACTGAATAAAAAAAAGTGATTGAAATAATCTTAGCAGTTCAAATGATCCACTCCTATTTTCATAGTAGATACTGTAGTTCAAAAAAGCAGGTAAGGTTTAGTATATTGAAATGCAAATTATGGGATCTTACAGAAGAATAATCTTAGGAAATTCAGATATTTTTGAGTACCCTAGATCAAAGTGCAAATGTTTCTCAAACATATAGAATAGAAAAGGTCAATATGATAAAGTTAAAACAAATTGTTAACTTTTTAGTTATATATTTTTGAATGTTAACATTATAAATTAAAAGTATTTCCCTGTATGTCTTGAGGAAATAATTAACTTTGTCAACGAAACTGAATACTGTCCTAAAGGAGGGAAACTTCCACAATCCATTTATTTACAGCCCTCATTTGCTCTAATTCTTAACTACAAACTAGGTTCGGGATATGCCATTTCAACATTAAAAGGTGATGATGAATTAGGAAAAGGTTAAATTCTAGTGGAGAATAACAGGTTGAGTTTTGATACTTCATGCAGTGCATTGACTCTGTCTTCCAATTTACTCATTCCCTTTATGGACAAATGGCTCAGTTTTGAACAATGGCCAACATGCCTATTTAAACAAAAAATGGAAGTGAAATCTCTTGGTACAGATGTAATCCCTCAGTTGCTAATGGAAACATCATATCAATGACAATTTCAGAATCATATACCAATATTAAACTCTCCAATTTACTGTTAAATTGCTGGAATCCACTCTCCACCCAGGATTGCACCCATACCCATAATACCTTTCTTATTTCAGTCTTGATGAAGGCCCAAGCCTGCTGTCTAAGCACACAGAAGGAATGCCCCCTCCCCTTGATTCCCACCTTCATCCTCTTCTTCCTCTTTCTTCAAGGATTTAACTATGAAATTACTGCATTATTAAGAACATAGTCAATCATTTAAATACCCACACACACTTGAAGGGTGAATGACTAGAACAAGAAATGTTATTTGGATGCTATTTATTTTAGCCACTAGATGTCACCCTTCTTTAAGCAACAAAGGATGACTTCACAAAGTGCAATATATATGAGCAGTTACATTCATTCTGGTATACTTGATGTTCTCCATATGGTTCTCAACTATAATACGGAATACTTTTTTTTTTTCGGTGCTGGGGATTGAACCCAGGGCCTTGTGCTTGCAAGGCAAACACTCTACCAACTGAGCTATATCCCCAGCCCTATAATACGGAATACTTTAACAACAAAAACTCTCCACAGTCACGCTAATGTTCTAAGAAAATTTTACAAAGCACAAATAATGGAAGATTTGTTAAACAGATTTAACTATCTGATCCTAAAGGCCTAATAGCTAAAATATAATTGTCACGAGTTAGTCCTCATACAGAAACTTTTGAAGTTTAAGTTGTATTTAAATCTCTGTACTATACATATCATCCACAAGAAATGTTTCTTCCCCTCATCTTTAAAATAATTTCACTTATTGAATATTACCCTAACATCTAAACAATTAGTCTTGCTCTGTATGATATTTTTGCCTTTCATGTCTTCTCATTACTTATTCTAACACTGTTGCTGAAGGTGGGAATTATTTGTAGATTCATAAAGAACTAAAATACACTATGGAACACAAAGTAGTTTAGCAAAGCATTTCTTTTTCTCTCAGGGATACTGAACAGATTATATGAAAATAGCAGATCCTTGTATAAATAAATCTGCTACATCCCATTACTAATTAAAAAGTTCTAATTCTCTAATGCAAATCAAATACATTGCATGAAAACTGGTAGAGAAGAAGGAATTAAGGCTAGAAATTGGCAACACTTGAATTAGTCACTATGACATCACATTACAAGAAAATTTAAGAATGTGAGAAAACAAACAACAAATGGGAAAGCATAGAACAGGGAATGCAGATTTTACCAGTCAAGCCTGTTTTGAGTCCCATCAGTCTCCAAAGTGAACTAGATAAAATGCAACACATAATAACGTGTATTTTCAAAAAAGCCAAAAGCATGGCTCTCACACAAAGTGAACACACAAGAAATATCTCATTCAACTCAGTAATTAATGAGAGAACCAGTAAGATAGAAAGGGCAGTAGAAAAGAGAATTTGGGAATGCAAATTTATACAGTTTGGGAAAGACCTGCTGAAATAAACTTGGTGATAGGCAAAAGTTATTTAAAATCCTATAAGATCACAAACTATAACTCTGGAGGTTATCTTTACCCCATGAGGAAAATGATCTCCACTGGGCAGAAGTCTATATGTTAGTGTACAAATTTACACCGAGTAAACACAATATCTAGGAGTAAATATTAAATAATTACAATCAACATTTATTAAAGAATGCCCCAATGACATTTTTAAAAGTGTCACTCATAGATAGCTATTATTTATTTCTCTTATTTTGGATTTTTAAAATGTAGCTCCACATGTATCAATCACAAATAATAGAATGTTTAAGTGTTTACAGTTAGTACCTTACATTCCTCATCTCATTTTATACTTGCAAAATTTGACTATGAGGTAAATGCTGATATTATTTCCATTAAGAGGCCTAAACAGATCAGCAAGAAACCTAGCTAGAATATGAACCCGGTCTGCTTAGATGGTCTCTCTCCTAGGATCACAGATTTAACTATATTTAAACATTCTCAGAAGATTTTGAGATTCACAAAATGAAGCACATGAGAGCTTACTCCAAACAATTCACCCTCTCCTTTTTTCAACCACAGTGAGAGAAATCTCAAATGCAGCACACCTGTGCTTTAAGGTCAGCGCTTACTTCTGAGCACTGGCATTCTCTAGAATCACCCACCGCCATTACCAGATTGCCCTTGGATTTGATATAACACATCAGATTCTCTGTTACAATTTAAGTGAATAGAGAATGGAAAATAAGAAATGACTGAGGTGTTGAGTCATCATACAAAAGCAGGAAACATCTTGAGTATCACCTATGTGGAAAATAATTGTGCTATGTGAGATGCTATCAGTGGGATTTGTTAAAAATATAGAGGAAGGCTTTTAAAATATGTATCATAGCCTTATATCATGCTGTATATTGTTCTCAAAGTATTGGGGACATAGAGAAAAGTCTAATGTAGTAACAACCACCAAGATATACGACTTATTAAATACCTGTCTAAAGGAAATGTTCTCTTTCATTTAAAAATTTTAAAATTGTGAAGAAATTTTAGACACTATTAAATAAACTATAGAAAACCATTTTAAATTCCTAGAATTTATATATGCACATAACTTCAGAAATGTAAGGTGCTCCAAGGTCTATTACTAATTCCACTTCAATTCCTGTAAAGATTATACCACTCAGCCAGTGGCTGAAAGGATTCAGAAAACTAATCAAACATTATTATATTATCTATTGGGAGTCTAGACAGTCTCACCATCACACACATTCCAATACAACAACAATAAAAAGGCTTTTTTCCTTCTCAGAATATTATTCCTTTATCTCCATGCCAGATAAAAATAAAAGGAACACTTATAATTTCCTCAGCCAAATAAAAATATGTAAATGTGTTGGTGTACTACATTTGCATTTATACTTGCTCTAAAACACAAAGAGAATTATATAAAATAGAAAAGTACTACTTTTTATGTCACCAGTGTTGTTCAGTGTTCAGCTTCCTCAGTTTCATGGATGATAAAGTCTTTTAGGACAAAAGATATTCCCTACAAGCCATCCTGTAACATTTATAGCTTTAAAGGTAGATTTAATTTTAATAATACATGCCACGTTCAAGCCACTATTAGGCACAGCTCTAGTTTTCTTTGATTTATTCATCAGTGTGAGGAATCCAAAATTTTTTAAAGTCTAATTTTTGAAAAAATAAATTCAAGGGGTCTTTTTCATATAACCATTTGTTCTACTTGATTGCAATGGCTCAATTTAGCATTGAAGCTTCCTTTTATGACTGAATTTCTTTTTCAAGCAACTGAATTCTTTTAAAAGCACTTATTTTTGATAAAGCATTTCAATGTTAATAGAATAGTAAAATAATTGCAATCCTATCCTGATTCCTATTGGAGAGCATGTTAGGAATTTCTGTAAATTTAACATACTATGAACATGCATTAATTTGTTCATCATCAAAGAAGGATTGGAATGTGGTACTCACGCAGGTTTTATTGTGTGGGCATGTTTTTCATGGACAAAGGCACCAGCAAGACCTCCTGCTCCTGCATTTAAATACTGGATGGAAAATAAATTAAATTTTATGGATTTGCTGAATATATGAAAAAATAAACAATATCGTAAGTTGATTTTTTAATGGAAGTGTAATGTTTTACATTAAAATTGTGACTATTTGAACTTTTGGAACAAAACAGAATCTTGGGGCAACTTGCTAAAAGAAAAACAAATAAAAATTAGCATTGTTTAAAAGTTTGATCAAAGTTTTCCTCAGTTAAGTAGATAGCAGTTCTATTGAGGTCTGATTTCAAACTCATATATATAAATTATTTTGCTACAAGTTATTAAAATAATAATAAATGCATCATATTTTTAAAAACCTAAATTCAAATTGGTTTTATTTTCATTTATCAATTACCTTATCTTTGAATACCAAGCTGATTGCCTAAGAATTATATTTACATATGTAGAAATTTTACAACTTGTCAATACAAATACTAAGAATCCTAATCAATTTGAATTAAGTTCTAATTGTGGGGCTTTTTATCCAGAATCTCCTGATTTTTTTTCATAGCAGTCTAGGAATTAAAGAAATAAGTTCTCTGTAGTGATGGAAATGCTAAAATTAAATATCATAGCATTCTTCATTCAATTCTATTTTTAACTAAAATCAGATCATACAGTAATGAAAGAAATGGAGAAAAGTAAATTCAATCTTTGAAACTGGCTCATGGTCTCAGTTTTTTCCTTTAGATTAATGTCAATGTGAAATATAGGGTTATAAATATGTTAACTTGCTTATACCTTGTAGGAACACCAGCAGGCAAAATCGACTCCCCAGTCATGTAAGTGGAGTTCAACATTTCCAACTGCATGTGCTAGATCAAAGCCAACATAACAACCCTAGGGAAGAACATGAAAAGATTTGAATTTACTTAAGTGATTAAAAATAGTAATACAAATATCTTTAAGAAAATCTTTGGTAAACTGTTATGCCATAAATCATGGTTCACCCTTTGATTCACAAAGACATTGTTTTTCCCTCCTTCACTGGTTGACATTTGCACTGACAATCCAAAAGCTGGCACCTTTACAGAACCCATGGCATTGGCACCAGACTATACCAGAAGTCACTGCATTTGTCCCATTGTTCACTAGTGGGAGAGAGGGTTCCCCTAAAAATATCCTTACGAAAGCCATAGAAAGGATTAATTTTTATTAAACAAAAGTGACTTGTTTCTCATGTTCTTAATGTTTAATGTGTGACCACATTTTAAAATAGATGGTCATCAAAAGTAATGCTCATGTGAAATTGTTTGTGTTGTTAGCTGAACTAACCACTTTAATTTCATGGAGAATCATTTCTGAATGAAAAGGCAACTTACAGAAAAATACTTGTGATTCATACTGGATATCTGATAGACATTCTTTTGAAAATGTATAAAGTTTCACTTTAAGGAAAATAACTCATAGTATTTCTAGTCAAGTGATAAAATGAATTTCTTAGACAAACTAGAATTTTGGAAAACTGGTATCCACTTCTATGCGCATGACTATTTTCCAGTATTGAGATATTCCTGATGAATTTAGTCATAATATATAATTTTAAAAGTATTTTATAGTTAAATATGTCAATATTTGGAAAACATATGCAATTCAATGAACCACTATTTTCCAAATGATCAATGTTTGATGTCACAAATCATGTATAGATAGATCTATTCAATATATAATATGTTCAATATAATAATCTATATAATATATATGGATGGATTTTAATATAACAAAGTACAGAAAGTTTAGTGATTGTAGTTCTTCGTCTTCACATTCCATGAAACAACTCCTAAGAAGTTCTCACTTGTGAAGTTCTACTGCAATATCAAAGAAAATCCACAATTAACTAAAAAGGCTATTAAACCACTTTTGCCTTTTCCAACAACATATCTGCATGAGTACCAGTTACTTTATATGAATCACCAAAGATTCAATGTAAAAGAAGCAGGTATAGAAAGTCAGATGTCAGTGAATTCACCAAGGACTCCTTTTTAGCTTGTTTAGAAAACATAGTTTTTATAACCATATATTCTTTATGTTAGTAACTAATAAGTTTGCTGTCATTCTAAAATAAAGACATTTTAAAATTCTTTTTTAATTGCAAATACCATAAATATAGATAAATCTAAACATATCAAGTCCTCTTTGAGATCCTTGATGATTGTTAAAAGTATATGATGGATTGGATGTGAGGTGTCCTCCAAAAGCTCATGTGTGAGCAAATGCAAGAATGTTAGAGGTGAAATTATTAGATAATGAGAGTTGTAACCTAGTAGGTGGATTAACCCACTGATAGGAATTAACTGGTTGAGAATATACATAGGTGTGGCTGGAGGAAAAAGGTAAATAAGAGCATGCCTTTTACGTTTCTATTTTGCCCCTGGTGAGCAAAGCGCTTCTGCCACCCCTGCTTTCTCTGTCTCTTTCTTGACTCCATGTCCTGAGTTGCTTTCCTCCACTATGCCCTCTGTTATGATGTTCTGCCTCTTCTTGGCTGCAGAGCTATGGAGTCAGCTGACCATGGACTGAACCTCTGAAACCATGAGCAAAAATAAACCTTTGCTCCTGTTAACTTGTTTCTGTGGGGTCTTTTGGCCAGAGTGATGCATCAGCTAATTAAAACAAAGTTTAGTTGTATGTATTGATTGGATTTATTGTTACATATTCATACATGTACTCAATATAATAATATAATTTGACCAATGTCACTTTCCAGCATTTCCCCCCTCCTTCTCCACCTCCCACTCCTTGGTCCCTTTCCTCTACTGATTTCCCTTTGATTGTTGGGAGATCTATCCACAGTTTTATTTTCCTTTTTCCTCTCTAGCTTCTTCATATGAGAGAAAACATACAACCCTTACCCATCTGAGTTTGACTTTTTTCACTTAACATGATGGTCTCTAGTTTCATCTATTTTCCTGCAAATGCTATAATTTTATTTTCTTTAGGATCAAATAAAATTCCATTGTGTATATAGACCACATTTTCTTTATACATTCATTCATTGATGGATACCTAGGCGAGTTCCTTAGTTTGGCTATTGAGAATTGTGCTGCTAAAAATATAGGTATGCATGTATCATTGTAGTAAGATGACTTTAATTCTTCAGGGTAAATACTGAGAAGTGGTAGAGACCTTATAGACTCTAACAACTTCTCAGGCTCCAACTGTTCTTGGTTATTTACTTACCATATGGTTTCAAGCATTTCAAGTATTAGTGGAAATTCACCTTGTTTTAGAAAAGAGACCGAATCTCTTTCTACTAGGTTCTCAGGCAACTAGAAAAATGAATAGTACTCAAGTAGTAACTTTCTAATTTAATTGCATATGATCAAAATTATTTGACTTTCTCCATATTGAAACATTAAGATTTTTACCTAAAAGACAGTGATTCATTCCATATGAAGATCACTTTGTACATGAATTTGAGTTTAAAAAGATAAAGAAACTGAAAATTTCTTTATCAGTTTCAGGGACTGATAGAACTTTGCAAAATGTTTTATCTCTGGGTTCATCCACTGTTAGTTTACCACAAAAGCACTCTCAAACTTTAGATTTCCTGCAATATCTAAGGAAAACTATTAACTGAGGTCTTCTTCTCCCTCCCCCGCCCCTTCCTCCTCCTTCTTCAAACCAGGGTTTTAACCCAGGAGCACTTTACCACTGAACAACATAACCAGCCTTTTCAATTTAATTTCATTTTTAAAAAAATTTTTAAATTATTTTTAGCTGTGTTTTTAATTTATTTTTTAAATCTTTACAGACTTCATTTTGATTAATTGTACACAAATGGGGAACAACTTTTCATTTCTATGGTTGTGCATGATGTAGATTCATACCATTCATGTAACCATACATGTACATAGGGTAATGATGTCTATCTCATTCCACCATTTTTAAATTTTTGAGACAGAATCTCATTAAATTGTGTCAGGCCTTGCTAAGTTGTTGAGGCTGGCCTCATACTCCTGCCTTAGCCTCCCAAGTCACTGGGATTATGGGCATGCACTACAATGCCTGGCTGAGATAATGTTCTTGAGGTATATAATTTTGCAGGATCAATTTTAGAAGTTTTCTAATACCTCTTAAGAATGAATAACCCAAAGTTTTTTATTATAGGTATTTTCCCTATAGCAGAGATATGCAAACAATACACAATTTGTATAAAAAGTTGTTTTGGAGTACCACTAAATTCATTTGTGTCTGTTTAATATCATCCATGGTTTCTTTAGCACCATGGCAGTAGAACTGAATAACTATATCAGATACCATATGGCCTACAAGACCTAAAACATTTACTATGTTGTCTATAACAGAAAAGAGGTGCTTACCCCTACCCTATAGCACTAGTTTCCCAAAAGAAAACTTAATATATTGAAAAGTTAGCTAATTAAAAACTGTACTCATTATAATATGATGGGATCTAGTATTTCACATAAAAAAGTTCTCACTTAACTGGTTTTGTTGTTGTTGCTTTTTTTCTGGGGTTGTGGGATAGATTTTTATTTTTTCTTACCAAAAAGTTGATCAATACATGTCATGTTAATAAGACAAGGTTATCTGTGCTTATGTAACTCTTGAGACTGATAGAGAAGAAATACAATTATTTTCCATCCAGACTTAGAGGTAATCAAAGTTCCAGATCAATGTTTAGACTTGATAGTCATTATACATTTAGTTAGTTTGTGTTTTAAGATACACATGTAGTACTGGAATTTCATTTGGGAAAAGTTAAAGTTACTCTGAATTTGAAATCCTTTTTCCACTCAATTACACATCCAAGAAGAGCAATGATATTTTATTAAGCAATTTTTAACTCAACTTTTCATAAATATGTTTTTGTACAATTCAACTTTTATTAGAAAACCCGAGGATAGGAAAGACAGTACTTTCATTTCATTATCCATTATTTATAAAGAATGATACCAAGAAACCACAAAACTTCACCTACTAGATTCGGTTATTTAAAGCCCTGTGGCCACAATTGTGGCATCACATCAAAAAATCACCTGCGGCTTCTACCATATGCTTTAATGCATGTATAGTCCTTTCCGTATGGATGGCAGACAAGCATGAATTATTAAAAGGGGACTGTTTGGAGGAAAGGACTGGAAGATGCAAAGGAGTGAGATCAGTACAAAGAGATTTTACAAAAGAGTCACTAGATGGCAGCATCTTAAAAAATAAAGAATAAAACTGAATGACTCCAACAAAACTACAGCCGTCGTGTTAGATATTTTCATTATTCTACCTATAAGGGTAGTGTGCATAGATACAAACAGAAACTCTGCACTTGATTCCCTCCTTCAAGCAATTTTAAAAATAAAAATCAAATATTTTTCGACACATTTTTATGTTTAATTACTCACAAGTGTTTGTACTCACATGGACACAACTCAGAGCAGCATAGCAGTGTTCAGTCAACACATCCTCTCACTCTATAGGCAAACTATTGCAGTAATTTTTCAACTAATCTGTAAACTTCCAATCTGTTGCCTTACTCTGAGCAACTCTCTAAATCACACATGTGAATAGAAAGGATTCCCTGATTCCTTTGAAAGTGCCCTCATTAAGTTATAAATGTAACTCATAAGCCATGGAATGGCTGTTTAAATTTTAAATCCTGGTCTCTTTTAGCTCTCCTGCCTCAAAATCCCCACACTTCCCTCCCTTAATTTGCATAAATGCCTCCCCTTTTCTCATTTGCCTGGTGCTAAGGTTTGAGTATCTACCAAGAGTGTTATGTGTTGGGAACTCAATCCCCAAATTTGAATCAATGATATTTAGAGATGGAACCTTTAGGGGTGACCACAATTAGAGGAGGTCATGAGGATGGGGCCCTCACAAGTGCTTTTCAGGTACTCTAAGGAGAAGAAGAGGCACTAAAACTGGCACACTTGCTTCTGCCTTGTCATTTGATACTCTCTGCCATGCTACGGTGGAGAAAGAAGGTCCTGACCAGGTGCCAGTGATTTGCTCTTGGATTTCCCAGACTGCAAGAACCATGAGTTAAATGGACCTTTATGCCTTATACCTACTCTAGAGTTTTCATAGACAATGAATGAAGGCACCTGCCTAACTCAGATTTTGTTCACAGGATAATCTCTGTGGGACAGTTCTTTTGCCATCTCTCTCTGTCATCCTAGAGCCCTGTTTATCTCTCTTGCAGTATTTTATAATTTATCGACTCCTACTCTTGCATAGTATGTACCCAAAGTATAGAAAACATAGGTCAATGAATGAACAAATAAAGCCATGCAGTTGTCAATAGATATTCTTTTAACTGATGTTAAACTTTAAAAAAAGGTTATTTGAGATCCTTTCTGGTGCCATTTTATTCTATATGCTATTTGCACAGATGTGGCTTCTTTTAAAATGAAAGATCTTGGGCAAAAGAATAGTAAAAAATATGTTCAACCCCACCACAAGAGGAATAATATGTGTGCTTTGCTCTTGCCATCTTCTTTAATGCAGCACCGAGTTTTCTTTACTCATTTAAGTACTATGATACACAGGGATAGTGCTAAAATTTCCAGGGGAAGAACTTACATAGTCCTCTCAACTTTAACTCATTATTTGTCTATTTATTAAAATAAAATATGGAATGGTGCAGCCAAGATTTTTTTAAAGGTATTAAAGTTTTGATAATTTTACTAATTCTGTAACAAATTGACTTTTTACTGTTATTATTCAGTTAATTCATTCTTCACTGTAAAAAGTTCTCTGAACTCTAAAGACCATTAATAAGTGGCAGATTTAATTATATAGGGTAAATATGCATTGTTGAAATAGCAAAATATTAAAATAGGTAAATAGCCTTTGTCCAAACCACTTGATTATCCACCTATTATTGCAGACCTGTGGTCCCTGGAAGGTGCCTGCAAGGATGCCTATGGCTAATCATAAATACCAGTCTTTGAATGTTCACTGCTAGACACTGCCCAGACTCCAGTAGGTGAGATAGGCCACTTGTCAGTGTCACTAACATTATGGTGGGTGAATTCCAGGTTCCTCACAGTCCCTTGGATATGATTAATTTGCACTAGATGGTACTCCTATGTGACCTTCTCATGACTGAGACTGCAGCTTTTATATCATACCAACGAGGTCTTCAAGTATTATTTTGCTTATACAAAAAGCAACAGGAAATAACCCTAAGACTACATTGCTATAAATTCAAAAAGAATTATTTTAAGAAGAAAAGGTGTGATGGAAAATTTAAGGGAAAGTTTTTTTAAAGTTGACCAGGTATATAGTGCACAACTGTAACCCAGCTACTCAAGAGGCTGAGACAAAAGAATTCAGATTTGAAGTCAGTCTGAGCAACTTAGTGAGGCTCTGTCTCAAAATAAAAATACGCAAAGAGGAATGGGGATATAGCTCAGTGGTACACTGCTTGCCAGGCATGTGCTTAGACCTTAGTTAAATCCCCAGCACTGGGAGAAAAAGTAATCGGGAAGTGTACGTGTGTACTATGATACACAGGGATTGTGCTAAAATTTCCAGGGGAAGAACTTACATACTCCCTCTCAACTTTGACTCATTATTTGTCTATTGACTTTAAATAAATACAGTAGACAAATGGTGTATTAACAATAACAGGGTTGGCTAGTCAACTCTGCTATTAGGGCTTCCCTAAGAAGTTCACCATTAGGGATTTGCTGGATGGTGTTAGAGAGGTGGGAACAAAGAAGAAGACATACATTTTCCTCACATAGAATATTTAACATTCCAAAATACACTCAGGTGTTATGGTTAAAAACTGTAGATAAATGCTACATTAAAAAAAAAACAACAATCAAGTTGGGTAAGAGGATTCTACCAGTTCTTTAAATATCTCATTCAGAGTGAATATCTTAAAAATCCTTTCTTTCCTGCAGACTTCATATATCAGTGCTTTCAGAAATCCTTACTCTTTTCCCTTTTCTTCTGACTCTATTTATAAACAGCAACAAAGTATTATTTTTGTATTATGTTCACGCTGTACTAAAAGTCAGTGTGTTATATGGGTCACAATTTCTTTCCAAAAATTACTTTGGAAATAGTAGATACTGTTTTCTGCTATTTTTTAGTGCTGTGTGTTCAGCCTTCACTTATTTATACCAAGAGTTCAGAAAGAATAGTAGTTCTTCCCCATTAGAACAGAAAACAATACAGAATGAAATAAATATACCAGTGGAAAGAGACAAGATATAGTCTTTCACATGGAGCACCAGGAAGATTTTAGAAACTTAACAGCATGGCAGCCAGAACCAAAGGGTAATTTTCTTCAAGGTAGAGCTGTAATGCTACTTGATTACATTAGTCCTAAGGCTCTTAAAGATAATACATGAGACAAAAAAAAAATCATAACATATATTGCAGAGAAAAGAAATCCACACAACATTTCATCCAGGAAGCTCACTATCTGATAATTTTAAATGCTTCTATTGAAGTTCAGTAGCAAACAGGAACAGCAACAAGGCAAACTAGGAGAGCAGACAAAATTTCACCTTCCACCTTTTGATGAAATACTCGAAGATTAAGGTCTGATAGCCAGGTAAAGTTGGGCATGTCTATAATCCCAGCTACGTGGAGGCTGAGGCAGGTGGATTACAAGATCCAGGTCAACGAGGGCAATTGAGTGAAACCTTGTCTCAAAAATCAAAAATAAAATGACTGAGGATGCAGTTCAGTGATACCTTTGGTTCTAGCCCCTGTTATTAAAGAAATAGATTAAGGTCTAATAACTTTAAATGCATATCTTGTGAAATGTTATTTTTAACATTAGTGTATAGAAAAAAATTACAAACATTATATGCAATAAGTTGACTAGAAAACCCTTTGTCCTTGAGCTATTGATTGATACCACTTAGGACAATATGTGCTACCAGAGGAGACAACAGGACTTTATAAAGTGAACAATGTTCATTTGCTTAACATGTGGGTTCATGTTAAGGAGTCAGAGGCTGTGAATATACTTGGGAGTTTCCAGAGAGTTTGATTTTAAACATAAGAAATCTAATAAGAGAGAAATTTGAATTAAAAAGTTTGTCATGAAAAAAGTGTAGACAGAAGTCTGCACAGAAATTAAGGGGCTTGTTGTATTATAAATTATTACTTTTATCTTGGAATCAGAACAAAGTGAGAATATACATTTTAACCTGGTGATTTAAAAACTCTGGTTTGTATTCCAGGATAAGCTAAAGTATGAAAATGAAATTTACCTGAAACAGTTACTTATTTGTTAATTTGTGCAAAGTAGAGTAACATAGTGTTAAGTTTTTTTCCTTATCAAGCTACACCCTCCTATATCAAGCCATACCCTGATAATTTTAAAAAGTGCAGTAGCTTATAGCTGTAGTTGACCATAAGGAAAATGTGAAGGAAGTTTCCTGTTGAAAGTAAAGCAACAGGGCACAAGATGTTGGAAAGACAAGGGTGGACAAAACCAAGTCAGGGACCTTGACTTTGGATGAAAGCCCTGGATTTCTGAATGGGGATGGTAAAACGTGACTCAGATGTTGAAGGTAGACAAGCTATCATAAATTCTGGAGACTTTACTGGACTCAATTTATTTGCCAACATTTTTATGAAATTAATATACATAATCTAAAAGATTATTTAATTTCCAGGAGTCTTCCAGCAATGTGATTTACATAACTAGTCAGTTATACTGTGGGAAAAATTGGTATGGAACAATCTGGCACCAACATTATGTTATGTTCCCTAATTATGAGAAAAATGCCACCAAAGGGAAATAACAGCTTTTGAACCTCAGTGGGAATGTATCTCCGTAAGCCAATTCAGAGGATGTGGTTTTGGCTCAGCTGTAAGGATAAATGAATCTGAACATGCATAAGTGTTATTTCTGTTGTGTTAAACTGGGTTGTTTTTTAAGACACATTAGTGGATCTTTCCTTTAAAACAGTGTTTAAAAAAAAAATCCTGTGTGTCATCAGTCAGAATCTGTGATTTTTAAAGACAGAATTGATTTTTTTTTCAATCCCTATTTCTCTCTCTCTCTCCTCTCCCACAGCCTGCCACAAAGTGAGCAGACATTATTTGTATCAAAGAATGAAGTTTCTTTAGAGTACTGAGCACCTCAACTATCACTGCAGAACTTGGGAATTTCTACTGGAATTCTGTCCAGTATCATGTAGATTGGTTTTCCAATCATACTGAGCCTTGCAAGCTGTTTTAATTAAATAGAGAGCTACTGAGAACACCCTAAAGGCACTGAAGAGGTGCTCATGGGGATGATATATGGCTGTCATTGCTGGAAACTATTATCAGTGGAGCAACTTGCCTGAGAGACCCACCCCGAAAGAAAGATGGAGAGGCTAGTGCTTGGGGCCACTCAAATTGGGACTATTTGGGAGGGGTAGGTTTGAGGCTCTAAAAAGGAGCACTGTTGAATGTTGGCACTGATCAGAATCTCATGTGGAAAGATAACTATCTTTGAAATCCAGGAGTGAAATACAAATTATGTATTTTCCATCTTCTTAAAAGAAACAATTACATCAACTATAGAGACTGAGGTCTCCAATTTAAAAAAAAAAGGTAAAAAAAAAGGGGATTGTGTATTTTTCCTTTGACTTTTATAAATATTCTTCGCCATTATGTGATTAATTTATTTTATTTAAAAAGAGGTAATGCAGAGGAAAGATAATTCTCTACCAGCCAATGTAAAGAGAGCTTTTGCCATCAGCATCAGTAGATGCCAGTTCCAGGCTTTACTGGCTCGTTAAGTTGCCAGCAGAAAGTGCTTCTCCTCTCTCAGGCTCTACTGAGACATAGTGGAGGCTGTTAACTGTTAGGGTTGGTGGAAAAATTGGATGTACTATGGTATATGTCAAGTGGCTGCAGCTTTATAGGTTTTTAGCAGTAGCTCGTATTATTTCCACTTGTACAATGCATGACTTCAGAAATGAATCTTCATTTTAGTTCTATATTTTAAAAATAGATATTAAGACTTGGGATGTAGCTCAGTGGTAGAGTACTTGCCTAGCTTGCATAAGGCCCTGGGTTCCATGCCTAGCAAGAGGCAGGAGGAAGGAAGGAAGGAAGGAAGGAAGGAAGGAAGGAAGGAAGGAAGG
>JAJEJO010000112.1:1320456-1347237 GCA_020662805.1 Glaucomys volans
AGGAAGGAAGGAAGGAAGGAAGGAAGGAAGGAAGGAAGGAAGGAAGGAAGGAAGGAAGAAGGGAGGGAGGGAGGGAGGGAGGGAGGAGAAATGGATGGGAGATATTAATGAGATTGGCAAATCCAGAAATGAGAAGTGAGAGGAAGGGAAGGGGAACATTTTCTAAACGAAATTTAATGTGTAAATTTAGAAAAACTGAGACAGAGATAATAGCTGCATGGAGAGTATGAATAAAGGTTTTGGGAAACCTGAAAAGCAAAGTCAGCTGTATGAAGCAGCTCACTCTTATCAACCCAGCAACTCTGGAGATGAGGCAGGAGGACTTCAAGTTTGGGGCTAGCCTAGGCAATTTAGTGAGATCCTGTCTGAAAACAATAAAGACTAAAAATTAAGAGGTGGGTTCAATCTACAGTACCCCCTCCCCCCCACACACAATAGAAAAGAGAGGAAAGCAAACAAATCTTGAGACCCTAAAGTTCTCCTCAAAAGTAAGTAGAAAAATCAGGAAAAGAAAACAATTTCAGTAGAAGTATTGGACTATTCTCTTCTATGGTCTTTCTCTAGACTGTGAAGGACCCCACACAAAACAGAGTTTGTTTGATTTATTTCTCTGGCCCCAAATGGGGAAATAACTTAAGGTAATTTTTCAAGCTTAATTTAATTCACTTAATTTTTAATGACTTAATGGAGCAAATCTGTATGTCCTAACTGAGTCAAAGAATAGAAATGGAATTTGAAGAAGAACTTGAAATTTACAAAAAGTATTTTGATTTTTAGAGTAATTAGCCATTATAAACAATTCTGCAGAAATTTCAAATTATATTTAAATGGGAACACAGTTCTGCTATTTGTTTTGTTTTGTTTTTGGAATACTATGATCCATCAAATTAGCCCGATCAACACTTTTGCTGATATAGGCACACTTACCTATTTGTTGGCCTAACAGGTACAGGGTACGTATTTAAAGATAAATCACTATGGACAAAGCACTGTCAGGAGTCTGTGAGGTTCTCCGGGTTCATCCTTAATCAGTCACTGAACCGTCTACAGACATAAGCTTTCTAGATTGGATAGTTAACATAGGCATCACAATAATTATAAGGCAGTGCAAAAGGTGGCCACTGAGACATTTTCCATCATGCTATGAAAGAAAAATGGGAAGATAAATTCATCCTGACACAGAGGAGTAAGAAAATTTTGATAATGAAGGTCAAGGATTTCACATTCAGATTTTTACAAGAGTCATCAAGTAAAATATGTGTTGGGCCTATAAAATATATTTCACTTTGCCCTTTGCTGTAAGAATGCCACAACATAAGTGTGAAAAACAAATATATATTTCATGCTTTTCTTGTGTTGTACATATATTTTTTCATGCTTTTGTTGTGTTGCTCATAAACAAAAGCACACACACCCATGCACGCGCGTGCGCGCATGCACACACACACGCACACACACACACACACACAGAGGCATGGAGGCAGAAAGTTTGATACCTGGACATTCTCTGTGTGTATGGGTGACATTCCCAGGGTTTGGTTTTGGTGATAAATTATGTGAAGAAAAGCAGTGGAAAATATGATATTGATAATTTAGATACAGGCAATCTCATAGATTTGGATTTATGCCACAAGAGTGGCACAAGTGGAAGAGTTATCACCTGGGACAGATAGGTTGCATGAAATTCAACCGGGAGATGTATTTACTCTATTGCGGCCCTCCCAACAAAGCACATCTGAGTTTTCAGATGCATGGTGACTTTTAACATTTAATTATCAATGTGTGTGCTAGTTTAGTTGTAAAGTGGTTTTAAAGTACCTATTTAATCTACCCATGATAGATGGTACATAGATGGTATTAATAGTTATGTATGGAGGCCATCCCATTTAGGTGTGAGATCAAAGTATACTCTCCCCATAAAATATTTTTCTAATGATTATCAATCTCAAAAATCAATTCCCCATACAAATCTGTTTTTTATATTTTATTTATGTTAAACTGGACAATATTTCATGAAAGTCTATAGGATAATTCTTGAAGACATCTCTGCTAAAATCAGTTTTAAATATAATAATAGAATTTTTTTTTCTTTGCATGCTGCCCTCCTTAGGATAGATTATCTGATGGGCAGATAAGTTTTCTTCAACTCAACTAATTTTTGATATTGATATTATTCCTAATCTTGCTTGCCTAAATGATTAAACAAATGAAAGAACTAGAGAGTGAAGAATTCTATTGGAGAAATCACTCATATTTTATTGTGGATTGCTTTTCCCCATTCAAAGATCATTTGGAATTTCTTTTTGATTGCTATGACATAGAGCCTCCTCTTCTGTTCTTAAGAAAGTGAGTAAAAAAAATGGAAATGATGTATACATTTCATATTGGAACACTTTCAATTGTTCAGCTTAACAAAAACTTAGCCTTCCTTGGTTTGTCAAAACGTATGAAAACTGGAATATTGGGAAAAATATTGTGAACCTTAGGTAACTAATTGTTTTATAAAATGCTCATCATCTGCAAGAACTCTATATGTAACATCTCCTTTGGGAGGTCTGGGAGTTAGATGTTTTGAGGCTTGATCAAGAAAAATAGTTAACTTTCATAATGCTGAAGAGAATGGCTGCAAAATCACAAATTCTGATTGACAACTAGGAGGCTTGATTTTCCCATATCTATAATCCTAAAACAACATCTGGATTTCAGGTTCCTCTTCCATTGAGAATTAATCATTCTTTCTCATATGGTCCATTTAATAAAATCTTAAATAAAACATCTGCTGAAAACTTCTTAGCAACAGCTCGAAAAACTTAGGTTTTTGGGAACTGATCCTCACCAACATATTTCACCTCATTGATGTTTGACTTCCGCATGGATGAATTCAAGGCCTTGGGTAATTTATGATTTATGTTCTCTTTCCTTTTCCTTTTCTTTTCTTGGAATAATAGGGATTGAACCAAGGGATGTTCTACCACTAAGTTACATCCTTGACTCTTTTTATTTGTTATTTTGAGACAGGGTCTTGCTTTTTTTTCCTTGCTGATAACCCCCAACCAAACATTGTGGGCTTTCCTAAGATCTGCTGGACATTCTGTGGGAAGTATGGCAAACACCACCCTATAAAGTGACACAGTACAAGAAGGGCAAGGATTATCTGTATGCACAGGGAAGGAAGTGTTATAACAGGAAACAGAGTGGCTATGGTGGGCAGACTAAGCCAGTTTTCAGGAAAAAAGGCTAAAGCTACAAAGAAGATTGTGCTGAGGCCTGAGTGTGTCGACCCTAACTGCAAATCTAAGAGAATGCTGGCTATTAAGAGGTGCAAGCATTTTGAACTGGGAGGAGATAAGAAGAGAAAAGGCCAAGTGATCCAATTCTAAACTTCACTGTTTTGTTATGAAGATAATAAAATGTTGAGATTATCTTCACTTAAGAAATAAAAGAGAGAGACAGGGTCTTACTAAATTACCCAGGCTGGTCTCCAATTTACAATCTCCTGCCTCAGCCTCCTGAGTAGTTGAAGTTGGGATTATAGGTGTGTGACAATATGCAGTTTATTGCTAAATTGCCTGGGCTGACCTCAATACTGTGATTTTTCTACCTCAGCCTTTGGAGTTTCTGGGATTATAGTCATGTGCCACCATGCCCAGCGAGGTTAATTTATTATGCATAGAAATCCATAAACCATGTCAATTTTTATCATAGTTATATATAATTTTGTTTGGTAATAATTTTTCCTAGCCAATTCTTTGCTGAAGTGGTTATCATTAATATCCAATGCAAATATTATTGATACTCTTTTACAATAATAGTTCATGAGTTGACTCCTCATGATCAGTCATTTAGTTATGTCCTAGAAGAATTTCAAAACTGTTCTCAAGAAAAAAATATTTATTTTCCTTTAAGATAAACAAATGGTTCATTGAGGTTAATGTTTGTATGTGAAGGTTATGTGAATGTGCCTGGATACCTTTGATTTTATTTAAATACTTGATTAAGGATGTTAAGGATGTCTTCATTTATTTTCTTTTCTTTGGCAGGAGGGAGATGGTGGTCTCACTTTGTTGCCTAGGCTGACCTCAAATTCTTGGGATTAAATGATCCTCCTTCTTTAGCCATCCAAGTGGCTAGAACAAGACTTGTTCTTGTTCTAGACTACTTGTTCTTGGCTACATGTCACTGTGCCCAGTACTCTCTTTTTTCATTTTTCAGACTGGTTGGGCTATCACTGTGATTATTATTTATTAATAATCTAAACAACTTGAGCCAGGTGTGTTGGCACTTGCCTGTAATTCCAGTAACTCAAATGCTGAGGCAGGAGGATTACAAGTTTGGCAACTTAGCAAGACCCTATGTTAAAAACAAACAAACAAACAAACAAAGGACCGGGGATGAAGCTCATTGGCAAAGCACCTGTGGATTCAATTCCCAGTGCCAAAAAGA
Organism: Glaucomys volans; assembly: GCA_020662805.1. NCBI lineage: Eukaryota > Metazoa > Chordata > Mammalia > Rodentia > Sciuridae > Glaucomys > Glaucomys volans. The sequence continues at coordinate 1,324,900 of JAJEJO010000112.1, forward strand.
AATAAATAAGCAGTTTGTAGTTGAGTCTAACAGATATTTGCACTCAAACACAAAGTGCCACATGACCCAGTTAGAAACCATGGGATCCTATGGCTGCACAAATGGAAACCCTGTGCCTCATCAAACCCAGACCTTCCCAACCCTTCTTCCTGGTCCTTCTCTACTATGGGGCTATAAATGTGAACTCTTTCTTCACCCGTGTTCTTTTTTAGCTGCTACTTCAGAAGGCAGTGAGTCACAAGCAGGAAACTGCTAGGTTTTTCTGGGAAAGCTTTAGCACTTCAGATGAAAGGGACAGATGAAGCTGCTGCACTGCTCCTTCTCCCTTCTCTCTTCCTTAAATAGCAATGAGATATCTGGATGTGGGACAACCACCTTAGGACTGTAATGTGAAAAGTGTGAGAAAACTGAAGAGAACTCTGGAGATGCCAGTCCGACTATGGCCTCAAGTCTTCTATGCTTAGAAGAAATCCCTGTTTTTTGGCTGATTTGGTTGGGATGCTGTTTACTGTATCTGAAATGCTTCCTATCTGCTTCAAGTGTATGAATGAAAAGACAGACACAGAGTGGAATTAAAAAGTGATTGGTTGAAAAGATTAATGACAGGAGAGATGAGACTAATCTGAAGATGTAGCAGAATGGTAGCATGAAACAGTAGAAACATTTTGTAGGAGACAAATCAGTTTGAACCAAGCTATCTCAAGGTGCATGCAGGACAGGACATCCAGGTGTAGCAGGCACATGAGCAGGGGTAACAATTTTCTGCTGTAAGAGTAGCCTAGAGCTTTTGCGTAGCAGTAGGAATTGAGTCCATGAGCAATGATTAAATCAAAAGAGATATTAAGGCAAAAATCAATGAGGTATATCTACATTTGGTTGGTATAGAAAAGAAATTCTTAGTAGGATAAAGTAACAGAATGTGAAAAATACAGAAACATGAAAGTAAGGCAAAACTCTAAAAGGATAGATTGACCAAAAATATAAAATAAAGTGTATGGCTTTAAAGACAAAAAATGAAAACAGGTACCAAACTGTCACTTTTCAAGGCCTTCCCTTGGGATTCAGGTCCTGATAATATGTTTCATTTTCCTCAGTTTCCCCCACTTGCCCCCATCTCAGGTCTTTTCTTCAATTAGGAAATCCTCAGTATCTTAAAATAATTATGTGACTTCAAAGTTATACTATCAACTATTTCTTTTATTAATAATTTTTCCTCTTTGATGACTACTGGGAATCTCATATTTTCTCTTTCCTTCAAAACCAATTTTTATATCATCCCCAACCAAATCAGAAAATTGGTAACCAAATAAAATATGGGAAATACACTTGAACAAAAATTCCATAAAAGAAGATACCCTGAAACTCAGGAAAAATTTAAAAGATGTTTGGTCTTATCAACAATCAGGGAAGTGCAAATTAAAACTACAGTGCATTATCACTGCCACCTAATCAGAATGGCTAAAATTATAATGACTGACAATAGTAACTATTGGTGAGGATGAAGAGGAACAGAAACTCTCATTCATAGTGGTGAGAGACTACATGCCAAATTGACGCAAATATTTTTACAATTTTGCATTGTTGATTACATTGAATATATATGTACATTTTGACCCAGGAATTTTACTTCTAGGTATTTACTTAACGAACATATGTGTGAATATTTACCCAAAGAAGTTTATAAGAATTTCACAATAGCATTTATTGTGATAGCCCCCCAAATAGAAATAGAAATCAACCATCGGTCCTGATTAGAATGAAAATAGCCTTTCTCCTACAGTATAGTAATATACTGAAATGAAAAAATTAAAGAAGCAAAACTACTGCTAAATACAGAAAGGATGAATCTTACAAGCATTAGAACAAACACACAAAAATCAGTTTACAAATGCATTTAAATAAAGTGGACACACAGGAAGTATAAAAATGGACAGAGCTGATCTATGTGGCTAGAAGTCAGTAGCACGGTAACTTTGAAAGGAAAGTGCTATGGTCTAAATGTTGGTGGACCCCTCAAATTTGTACCTAATACCCAGTATGATTGTGTTAAGAACTGGGGCCGTTGGGAGGTGCTTACTTCATGAGGGCTCCACCTTCATGAATGGAATTAACGCCTTTACAGAAGAGGCTGCTTGAGCTCCGGGGCCACCTCTGTCACTGGAGAACAAGGGGCCATCTATGCAAGCCCTTACCAGACTTTTTCCCCTTGGATTTTCTCTCTCTTTTTTGATTGACACCTTTAATTTTCTTTCTTTTCTCTCTTTGGGTTTATCTTCTAGGCCAACCAAGAGAGTTATGTAAGTTTAATTTCAATTACCCTAACTTCTCAATCTTGGTTGAGATTAGGAGGAATTGGCTAGCAAATGTCTAAACATTTGTTAGAATAATTTTGATAATGCGTATATCTAAGTCTGCTGTACCACCAGTTCATTCCCACTGAGCGAAGTTTCCATCACTTCTCTGCAGTTTTATTTAGATTGGAACCACCCATTCCTACCTTGATTTATTTATTTCCATGAAAATTTAACTAAGTAAGCATTTATATTTTTTAGTGAAAGAAAACCTGTAAAACACTTAAAGAATGATTTTAGCAATTAAAGTACTTAAGGATGAAAATCATATATAAAACTGAAGTAAACAGATTTATCTTGCTTCTTAGTGGGAAATAAAGTCTATATTTGAACCATTTCTCATAATTGCATATTTGTGGCAGACACTAGAAAGGGTAGGGAACCATCACTTAATAGAGAATTTGTGTTAATCCAAGAGGAGTTTTTGTACTCTACATTTGCATACTGGATTTGAGGTAGGTGTTATTATTCCAGATTACTACTTTTAAAAACAGAGACTCAGAAAAATCAAAAAACTTTACCAGTATGATATAACAATTAAATGACCTAGCCAGGATTTGAACCTTAGACAGTGTGATGCCCAAATCCATGGCCTTTCTTCTCTTTGTATCTCATATCTAGGAAGGTAATGAGACTTGCATGTATACTAAGGAGCAGGGACTGGTGATTACTTACATAACATTTGAAAATATGAATTTTTATTGGCCTCCCTTTATTTTGGTGCTTAACATTTAATGTCTAAATTAAGAATGCATTATCTTTATATCTTTTGTAATGCACCACTTTCACAGTTATCCATCAAAACAGTTGGAAGTCCTGGTTGGAGATTCCTAGAGACTGCTGCTAAATTTCTTTTCATTAGTTCCATTCATTAGCTTCAATAACTGAATATATTAACTAGACCTTACATATATATGAATCCTATAACTTATTAATGTCCAGAATAAAATTCCATTGTCACCTTTTTAAATACATGGCATGATTGCTGAATCAAATAGAACTCTTACTTTAGAATTTTAAATATAAATCGTGACTGTCGAATTTTACTATCTTGATTTATTTTTTTGTAAGGGAAATAAATACCAAAAGCACTCTGGGCAATACACAATTTAGAAGTGGTCAACAATTTAATGTAGTAATGGGTAGGAAAAAAATTCTTGAGATATTTAAAAATTTAATGGCCTTCCTAAGTAACTTGGGTGAATGTTCATTTTCCTGATAAAGTTTGATTTTGAATTTTTCCACCTTAATGGACCTAGGGTTAAGTGAGAACCAGTTTATATTTAGGATGAATTACAGAATGGCAAAGTGGCAGAGTTTTAACAGTCCTCACATGGAGTTACAAGGCTGGGTGTTTGCTCTGCTTCCTGCTGTCTGAGCAGCTGAGTACCAGTCACATCACGTGTGGGGAGATTCCTGTGCTGTTGACTAGAGGCAGCCCTCAGACAGCAGCTGTTCCTAAATGAGGAGATCACAGAGATGCCAAACTTGGCCTAAATAGATAATGTCTAAAGCAAAAAAAGAACATAGTACTCCTTTATTTTTTAATATTACTAACCTTACTCTTTGTTAAAGAAAAAAAAATCTTATCATAAATTTACATTGCCAGAAACCAAGGTACCTCACTAGAAGTGCAGTTAGAGTGATGGCTGGGGTGAGCTGGAAGGAGAAAATCATGTGCATACCTTTGCTTGTCCAGCTTTTGTAATGGCAGGCATATCAAAGAGTTGTCCAGTATAAAAATGCAGCCCGCTGAATAGAATCACCGCAATGGAGTCTCCTTCCTTCTCAATTACTTCCAGGATATCTTCTATTCTTAATATTTCTTCTCCCTAAGTCAAGTTAGGGACAAATTATGTAATATTGACAACAATAAATTTGTCACATATTTACAGTTTCACATGAGCAGTCTCATGATAGGAAAAACTATAGGTAAACATTTTCCCCTGCATTAATGCTCTTCAAAAACCTGGCTAAAGAGTAGCATTTGGACATTTTTTTTTCTATTAGAAATGATAATTTAAAAAGAAATTATAATAAAATAGTAAGTAGCCTTTTTTTAAGTGTAAGTCATTACAAAAGTCTACTTGCTTATTTATTCTTCAAGTTTTAGGTTAATCTAAACTACTCTACTATTTGTATACCTATTGGTTGTTTTCTTATTATACCCATCCAATAAAACCCTTAAAGTGCAATTCTGTGGAATGTCATATAGCAAGAGAAATTTGTTGGAAATTAGTATTGCATTTGTCCATCTAATATACTGTTATATTGAAATCTCTGAACTATTAAATGAAATATATTTGCATCATATAAAGAATTTTAGAAGTTATAAGAAAAAAAATGAAGTCAAGTTAAAAATTGCAAATTCAAACTCTTTAAAAAATCTATTAAGGTTTGACCACCACAATTTTAAAAAGAAAGAGTAATGAAAGTTTTATATAAATTAGTTCATGATTTATTTCTTTAAAGAAGCAGTAATAAGCAAATAATAAAAACTGTTACCAATGATAGGACATGTCTCTCATTCATACTGACCTGCTATCATCTAGTAATGCTGAAAGAATGGTCCCCAGATCACAATTAACTCAGGTGACTTCAGACTGCAGGTCACTTACAACAATAAAACCTCTAATGTCCATTCATCTATTGAAGGGTATCTAGGTTGGTTCCACAATCTAGCTATTGTGAATTGAGCTGCTATAAACATTGACGTAACTGGGTCACTGTAGTATGTTGATTTTAAGTCCTTTGAGGAATCCTAGGAGGTGGGATACCTGGGTCAAATGGTGGTTCCATTCCAAGTTTTCTAAGGAATCTCCATACTGCTTTCCAGAGTGGCTGGACCAATTTGCAACCCCACCAGCAATGTATGAGTGTACCTTTTTCCCCTACATCCTCGCCAACACCTATTGTTGCTTGTATTCTTGATAATAGACATTCTAATTGGGGTGAGATGAAATCTTAGGGCAGTTTTGATTTGCATTTCTCTTATACTAGAGATGTTGAATGTTTTTTCATATATCTGTTGATTGCTTGTAGATCTTCTGTGAAGTATCTGTCTTTTCCTTAGTCCATTTATTGTTTGGGTTATTTTTCATCTTGATGTAAAGCTTTTTGAGTTCTTTATAAATTCTGGAGATTAGTGCTCTATCTGAGGTATGTGTGACAAAGATTTTATCCCACCTTGTTGGCTCTCTCTTCACATTGTTGTTTCCTTTTCTGAAAAAAAAACTTTTTAGTTTGACTCTATCCCAATTATTGATTCCTGCTTTTATTTCTTGTGCTTTGAGAATCATGTTAAGGAAGACTGGACCTAAACCAACATGAAGATTTGGACCTACTTTTTCTTCTATTAAGTGCAAGGTATCTAGTCTAATTCCTAGGTCCTTGATCCATTTTGAATTAAGTTTTATGCAGGGTGAGAGATAGGTGTTCAGTTTCATTTTGCTGCATATGATTTCCAGTTTTTCCAGCACCATTTATTGAAGAAGCTATCCTTTCTCCATTGTATGTTTTTGGCTCCTTTGTCTAGTATGAGATACTTGTATTTATGTGGGTTTGTCTCTGTGTCTTCTTATGTACCATTGGTCTAGCTGTCTGTTTTGGTGCCAGTACCATGCTGTTTTTGTTACTATTGCTCTGTAGTGTAGTTGAAGGTCTGGTATTGTGATACCACTTGCTTGGCTCTTCCTGTTAAGAATTGCTTTGGCTATTCTGGGTCTCTTATTTTTCCAAATGAATTTCATGATTGCTTTCTCTATTTCTGTGAGATGATTGGGATTATAATTGGAATTGCATTGAATTTGTATAGCACTTTTGGTAGTATGGTCATTTTGACAGTATTAATTCTGCCTATCCAAGAACGTGGGAGATCTTTCCATCTTCTAAGGTTTTCATTAATTCCTTTCTTTAGTGTTCTGTAGTTCTCATTTTAGAGGTCTTTGGAGTTGGAGAATATCATGCTAAGTGAAATAAGCCAATCCCCAAAAACCAAAGGTGGAATGATTTCTGTGATAAGTGATGATGATACATAACTGTGGGCAGAGAAGGCAAGAATGGAGGAAGGATGAAATGTATAGAGGGAAAATGAGGGGTGGGGAGGGGTCAGGGGGAAGAAAAGATAATAGAATAAGACAAACATCATTACCCTATGTACACGTATGAGTATAGAAATGGTGTAACTCTACTTCTTGTACCAAAGTTGTACCCTATTTGTGTACAATGAATGTAAATTAAAAAAATAAAAATTAAAAAAACCTTCTAATAGTGACTTTTTTCATTTATGCAAGAAATAAGCAGTTCATGTAAGACATGTAAAATAGATATCCTTTCAGTGGTGCAAGAAGTTTTTATTCCATTAATTTACTGCATGTTGGCAAGTAGAAGTGAAGAGAGCAGGTCTTTAATTTCTTCAAAGTAATTCTGAGCTGAAAGAACTAATTGTTCAAACATTGGCTTAATAGCCTGGGAGCATCATATGTGAAACCTATAATTTATTCTGTGTGATTCTCTTGGCACCAGATTATAGAAGCTGCAGGGTTTATATGTCAAGTCTATTCAACTTAGCCTTACATTTCTCTTAAGGTAAAATACATGGGAATTTAGACCTTGAACATATGGTCAAGATGTACTAGATGTTTCTCTTGTTATCCATTTAAATATAAAGGAGTCTCAGATAGATAAATAACTTTCCTAAAGTCACATATCTAGTAAATTGGAGAGGTGGGATTCTAGTGAATGTATCAGTCAGGCTGTAAAGTCAAACTTTTCCCACTATACCTCATCCCTTTCTTCACACTAGTCTAAAGATGAAGGACAATATTTGATACTTAGATTATGAAGGGCCATGAAAGATAATCATCATTTAAAATCAACAAATACCACTGGTCTTTAACCTGATTTTAAGGACACTCAAGGGCAATAAAATTCAAAATTAAAAAAGATACACCCAATATGTCACCCTCATCCCATTTCCTTGAAGACTGTGTGGACTCCAGTGACATAAATAGAAGACTGTTTGCTTGCCAGATGGGTAGCCCTTGAAAAACAAAAGTAAAAACAATTCTATTCTCTATTTTAAACAAAATGATATGACAGTAACAGAAATATGGATCTTTTATACTTTCTTGAAAGTTCCATTAAAGTAATGACGAAAATAAACTTTTGAGGAAAATGGATAAAAAAAATCAATAGTGAATAGAAGCATAATGAATATTTATTTCTTTCTCATATACCTCTCGTGGCTTTATCATCCGCATACTTCTTTCAACACTAAGTCCGTGAAGTTGAAGCTGTGACTCTATAGCATACTGGAAAAGAAGTTATTTATTTATTAAATCAAGCCCAAAGCATAGAAGTACATTAAAATAACAACTTGGAAACCAAATAATAAAATATCAATACAAACATTTTTATATTAAATCCAAAGTCAAGGTTAAAAGTGAATAAACAATACATCAGAGAAAAACTGCTTAATCTGATTTAAGTGGGAATTTGGAACACTCTGAGATACTACAAATTAGAGATGAATGAAGTTGTAGAGGTGCTTTAGACTTCAGGAATTACAAGAGATTTTGCTATCAAAAGTCCCCTAATTTAAGCCAAAATCAGAATCTTCAAAAAACCAAAGTAAGCAGTATGCACTTGCTACACTTGACCCCAGAATATAAAAATGGCTTAACCTAGCATGAGTAAGTTAGTGAAAGGAAAGGACGATAGGAATTAACTTCACTGAGAATGTAAGATATGCCTGGGAACAAACAATTAAAAAGAATATTTTTCTCAAGATATTAGGGTTTGATTCTTTTAGTAAGGTAATGACTATTAATTCTGAAATAATTACATGCCATAAAATTATGAGATATGCACTATGGTTAACAATAATAATATAAGGTAGAAATCAAGTTTCTTTAACACTAAAACTGAAATATGTCATGCACCATTTTCTGTGGATGTGTCTGGAACAATCAAATTTTTTATCAACCAAATTGCCAATAATGTATACTGCATGACATTTTAGTGAACCATGAGAAATATTTTAAATCTTTAGTAGTTTTTTTTTTAATAATGAGGCAGGAATAATTATGCTATAATGCTATGAAAACTAAGGGGCAACTGCAAGTTTAGATCGCAGTTTTATATGGCCAAAGGGTTAAGCACTGGGGTTTGTATTGATTTGATTTCATAACATAAAAAAGCAACAAGAATTAATAAAAAATTTATAACCACACTTAATTTAGACCAGCAGTTTGTTCAGTGTCTTTAAAAAAACTAATAAATCAATGTTCCTATTCAATCCTTCTCTCCCTTAGCACATGTTTTACTTGAACAAAAGAAATAAATTTACAATCTATAAAAAAATGCTTAAATCAAAAGCATTTGACAGATCTTTTTAGTTTAAGGTTATTCGGAAAATACTAGTGAATAAACATTCAAGTCAGGCAAATGATATGTTCCTCTAGGAAGAGTAGAAAGAACATAAATGTAATTTGAAGAAATCCTTACATGGTCAGAAGGGAAGGCTTTGGCTTCTAGAAGAATTTTATGCCGTTTTGGTGTAGGCTTAAAAAATGATAACTGCAATGAAATGGATTTGTTGAGAAAGCATTAATATACAATTTCTGCATTTGTTCAGTTGATGCCACACTTTCATTTTAGAATCTTCAGAATTTAAAGGCATTAATTAATTAAACATCTAAGATATCTGTCAGGGGTAGCTTTTCAATTAGCCTTGCTTCCAATGAATTATGAAAAGGAAGAAGATATCAGCTCATTATGTTTATCAATGGAATAGCAAACTCAGGGGAAAATGTAAATGAGATAAAAACAAATTCTCAAACTTTACTTAAATGTTTGCCCAAAGTGTTTAATGGTAAATTCTCTAGTATGAGACTGAAATACCATGTTTTTCTGTTTCATTTACAATGACTTATCTTGCACTACCAATTTTTTTCTAATACATAACCTTTCCACTGTTTATTTTATGGCATTTATTTTAGGTCCAACTAAAAGTACTTCATCTCTAACATGAAACCATTGTCTTTCTTAGAGGCACTAGTACAAAGTAGCTCATTTGTTCAGTGGGGCCCTTTCATTTCTCCACATACTTCTTGGATAATGAGATTGACAATAAAAACAAGAAGATTGACAGCTACCGTTAACTGGGTTTTGATTAGTGGCCCAGGTGCTAAAGCAGCTCTCATACATCACATTCAATCCTGTGCAGATCTATGAGATAGGTATTATTGTCAGTTTTAAAAAGAAGAACATTAAAACTTACAGATAATTAAAACATTTTCCAATCTTAAATAGACATTAAATAATATATCTGGGAATCAAATCCACTTATGCCTGAACTTGCAGATACGTTTTCAAAACATACTTAAAAAATGAAGTCAATTTTTTTCAAAGCATTAATTACAATAGACACAATATACAAAATTCAGAATACATCTGACATTTTGAGATAAAACTATTTACTAAGTATTTAAGATATAAGAAGTACTTTAAATACATTAGCTCATTTAAGGTGCTAGATTCCTTTTCACCAGTTTACTTTCTATGTTTCAAGTGTTTTTAAACTTCTCAACAATTGCTCCATTAGTGTATACTGATCCATAATCTCTCTCTGCTAAAGACCAGCATACTGGATAATGTCTTTATAAAAAAAAAAAACTCAGTGCTTTGCTAGCAATTGTACATCATTGCTTTATGCTCATGCAAGCAATGTTTCTTTTCATCTACTATGACTCTTCTTTATGTTCCAAGATAAGAACTCTTCATTATTCTAAATCTCTTTGTAAGAGTCAACTTTTCCATGATTATGAAGAAACTGTTATGTCATGGGTCAGCATTTCCTGGTAAAAATGAACATAACCTCACAACTTATTTGTAAATAAGCAAACCATCAGAATCTCATGAATTAAAGATAGAAATACATCAGATTCCATAAATGAGTGTATTCTAAATATTGGTGGGAAAAGAAACTTACCAGTAGGAGATGTAAATTAACCGTCAAAGCATTCATTAGGGCTATTTCTTTCTCCTTGGCTCCTACAAAATAAACATATCAAAATCTAGTTTCTTTATTAGTTTCCCACTTGACTCATTTTATCAAATGATATCTAGAATTACAAACACATAGCTAGCTAAAGATTATATTCCTTTTCGATGTTGTAAATAGCAAAATGAAATGATGAACCATTTTCTTTTGCTTGTAAAATATAAATGATTTATCCTATTATCGTGAGTTTGAAAAATTTCCAGAGTATGTTTTTGTCATGCATGTATCTTCAAAAGGAATCCAAAATGATATTGAGGCCAATCACAATTTTAAACTTAGTTGTTTCCAACATCAAATTAAGATGCACCTTTAATTAAAGAAGTCTACTTTGCAAATATATTTTCTTGCTATTATATTGAGATATGTAATAATTAACTAGACAAAAGAGCCACACAGCAAAATACAATAACATGAATAGTTCTGGAGTTTATTCATACACACTGAGATAAAAGATAATATAGACATATATTTTCCAATGAGAAAGTGTGCAAAGTTATTATACCCACTACATAATCATAGTCTGATCTAATTCCTTTTAATGAGGGTTTTGGCACTAGAAAGAGACCCGGAGACAGAGAATACAATGGTCACTTAACTCAGAGTGAAATAACAGTAATGATGCCATCCTTGTTTTGAGTTCTTATAGTGTCTCTTAAAGGTAATTAGACCTGTGTAATAGGAATGATATTTATTTACTAACACTAACGAAAACGGGCAATGTGCTTTAACCTTATAAACATTATAAGGTTGCACTAAATGTTAAGGAAACAAGACCCACATTTCATATCCAAAGACATACTTTTGGTAGAGTTCCATTTTAAAACAACAGACAGTAAATAGAATAGTAAATCAAATAGATAGATTGATTCTAGGATAAAATCACTCAAGGAGAGGTCACTGGAAATATGCATTTAATTTGAGAATTTATATTTTAGCAGAACCATTTAAGGAAGGAACCACATTCTCACCTTGTCAAGGAAACCTTCCTATCCTATTTCCACATTGATTTTTCCCTTTTGATACATTTGATGGTGAACGAATGATGGGATTAAAAGGTGCTTCTCTGGTCATCATAAGGTGAATATTGTCTGAAATCACGGCAATAAGAACTGTCTCATTCTACATCCCCAGCACTAAGAGAAATCCCCCCTAAAGCTTACTAGATGGAGACAATAAGCTCATTTTGCATGAGGTGGCATATGCCTTTCCTATAGTAAGAAAATTTCTTTGAAGTATGGTCAAAAACCAAAATGCTGCCAGCTTTATTTAAGCTGATTCTCTATATTATGGTATGAATTTTTAGTGCTGTTTCTGAAATCAAATATTATCTAAGATGTCTAACCTGATCATGTTCTTGAATTCCTATTAGTTCTTTACTCACATTTGTTTGAAACCACTTATTAAACAACAACAACAACAAAAATGGCAGGGAGAATGGAAGTAGGAAAGAAAGAGTTTTAGCTTTTTCTCTGCTGTGACCAAAAGACCTGACAAGAACAATTTTAGGAGGAATAGTTTGTTTGGGGTTCACGGTTTCAAAGGTATTAATCCACAGATAGCTGACTACATACCTTGGGGCCAATGTGAGACAGAACATCATGACAGAAGGGTATGGTGGAGGAAAGTGGCTCAGGACATCCCACAAGGAAACAGAGAAAGAGACTATGCTCAGCACACAAAATATATACCCTCAAGACCCTCGCTCCCCAATGATCTACATCCTCCAGCCACAACCTACCAACCTACAATCACACTCAGTTCATCCATATCAGGGAATGAACACACTGATTAGGTCAAAATTTTCATAACCTCAGCATTAACCTCTAAGATATCTTGCATTGTCTCACACATGAACGTTTGGGGAACACCTCAGATCTAAACCATAACATGAAGAAAAAGCAAGAGAGAAGAGAAAAGAAGAGAAAGAAGAGAAGAGGAGAGAGAGAGAGAGAGAGAGAGAGAGAGAGAGAGAGAGAACAGAATCAGAATGAAAATGACTTGAAATGGAAAGAAGAAAATATATTAGTTATCACAACCAAATCAAACCAAATGAAACCAAACAAAAACAAAACAACAACAAAACCCAGAAAATGCAGGAAGTGCAAGTGGTGAGATTTCTTTACTGAAGCTCAATCTATTTTTGCTGAAACATTACATTGTGATTAAAATGATAGACTCCTGGGAAGTTTTGGCCTTCGAAGCAATAGAATGTTCACTTTAGATCTCCTAAAATTTTTCTGGCATAGGAATGTGGTGAATCTATGTGCATGCTCACTCCAGATGTGCTGGGCTAAATGAATCTAGACTGATATTTGGCATCCCTCATCTCGCTGTTGATGTCATGCTCACATTTGAATCAATTCTTTGTAAGTACTCCCTGACTGAAGTAAATAATTTCTTTGCTTATACAGAAAAAAAATTATTATAATTTAGACCATTTTAAATTAAATTCAGCACTTCACAAAATGCCGTGCTTGCCTACTATTGAACTATGTCCAAGGACAGGATGTCTGCTTAACATGCATGCATGTGCACACAGGTGTACCTAAGAGTGTTGCTAATATTACAGTTTCAAATCCTTAACAAAAATGTTTATTGCAAATATAACCAAAACAACAAAAAAGAATCAAGCATTCTTAACATCAAAGCACCACTGATTGAACTGATTTTTAGTTTATTTTCAAAAGAAAATTTACCTAATTGACCTATTTCTTTGGGTTCAAATTGTACTTCTAATAACATTGTTCTTCTAAGACATTTAAATATCATCAGCATTCCACAAGAAAATAAACCTATTTTCTTTTAAAGTAAACTAATTCTTTCAAGTTGCTTTTCTTTGTTCCTTCTTTTTTTCCCTTAGAGCTTTATTTGAATTAATGTGGTAACATCAAGAACTACAAGTATGTAGGGGCAAAATTTTTAAAAAGCGTCCAGAAAGCTTAATAGGATTTGAAAGGATCTTCGTTTTAGGAGATCATCCATGATTCACTGAAATAAATGTCAAGATTTGAATCACTTCATCTGAGATGCGAATGAGCCATGGCTTTCACTCAAAGAATGCTTTTCTGCTTGTTTATTTATTTATTGAAGATTGTGTTTTGCTTTTTCAGAAGATAAAGCCTAGTTCAATCCAAGCACTGCCTTCTTTCCTTGAAGGCTGGCAAGCTGATAATTACAGAGCCCTTACTAAGTGCCAACACTTCTAAATACATGACTTCACTGTGAACTGAAGTTCTCTGAGGCATTGCATCTATAGTAAAGATCCTGCAGACCATTGTTTAATCTTGACTGATTAGAACATTGGGATTGTGGAGAGATGGAGCGCTGTAGGTTGAGAGTCAAAATAATCTTGTGCTATCAAGACCCTTTAATAGCCATATGACTTAACTTTGGTATCTGACCTAACATTCTCATAACTATCAGATGGACTTCTCAGAATACATGGCTGAGCTTAGCAGACCTGTAGCTTCCACTAACTTTAAAGTTAAGTATGCTATAAAATAACATCAGAAACCTATACATGAGATTTTCCCACCTGCTACAGTCTTCCTCCTAGGTGGTCCCTCCAATATAATTGGTAAATGGATTGACTTTGGACTTTCATTTGCTCTGTGACTATAAAATCTTATGTATCCTCTTCCATGGTGGAAACATGCCAATCAGCGTAATTTGAATGAATGTTCCTGTGATATAGTCACTTATATTTGTCTCAAGATAAACTATTTTCTTGTATCCATTAAAGCAGGATCATAATTTTTTGTTTATAGTATTATCTCACACTGTCTTCAAGGCAAACTGATGAGATATACTTGGATTTTTCTCTTTTATTGAAGAGAAAACTAACATTCAAAGAGAAGAACTAATTTATCCAAAGTCTCTTAGGAAAACAAATATGCTTTTTTTCTTTGCTCTGTAATTACATTTGGAAGCATTGCTAATAAAATACTCCCTATAAGTCAAATGGAGATGCAGGCTCATAAGCAACTTCTTTCTGTGTTTTTCTAATAGTAGTATAATTTCAAATCTTTTGCAAAGTGAGGTGACAAAGCCCCAAGTTGCTTATTGTTTGATAAAAGGGTTCATTTGGGATCTCATAACTGCCATACCATATTCTGTATATTTTATTAAGCATATGCAAATGTTATGGTGGATTTATTTGTCACATTTGTAATTAGGCTAAGTCCAAGATTTTTAAACTCTATTTTTTCAAGCAGCAAATTTCTGTGGCCTCTGGAGATGACTAATATATGACAGAGGGTCTGTAACTGCTGGGGTAGAGTTTCCAGGGATTACTGCATTTCTGGGGGTCAACCACAAATTACATAAAGCAAATTTATGATCACATTGCAACATTTTTATAAGCGCAAATGCATGTATCTAGCTCTTTGTGATTAGGAGAAGTAGGCTTAATAATAATACTAATAATATTCTTCAGCAATTCTATTTCTAGCATCTTGATAATATGACATTAATTATAAAGCAAAGTTATTCAATGTTTTGTGGAATTGTTGGCTCTATATAAAATGTTTTTATTAATAGCTTGTCTTCATGTCTAAAATCAAAATTCTTTTCTATGTCTATGAATAAATATGGTTGCTCCTTTTCTTTTTCTTCTCAATCTACTCTATCAATTGTACACATACTAATTTTTATTATTCTCTCGTTACTTCTTTGAGAAATTTTATGGTAAAATAAAGACTATGGTTTTAAGAACCTGGAAAATTTAATCATAACCCAAGTTATGCAATATGTCTGTCCATGACAGAGTTAGATAACCCAGCAAGTAGGGAAGAGTACATGTGACATTTGTGATTGCTTACTGTAGATACCATGCAATTATTTTAATTATTTTATGATTTCAATTACATCTACTTCCAAAGAAATTGCCACAGAAGTTTCTTGCATTCCACAATGTACAGCAGAGTGAGGACAAATAGGATGGGACTGGAGTGGGGTTTAGTGGTAGAGTTCTTTACAGTGCATGCCATGGCCCTGGATTCTATCCCCAGCATCACATAGAAAGAAAAAGAAGCCAGTGTACTGGCACACACCTGTAATCCCAGTGACTCAAGAGGCTGAAGCAGGAGGATTGCAAGTTTGAGGTCAGCTTGGGTAATTTAGCAAGACCCTATCTCAAAATTTAAAAAAAATAAAATAAAAAAAGAAAAGGGCTGGTTTTAGCTTGGTGATAGAGCATCCCTGGGTCTAATCCCCAGGGCCACGCCCTCCCCAAAAGAAAAAAGAAAAGGAAAAACAAAAACAAAAACAAAATGTGACGGGTTGACATATTTGACTCTGTGGAAATGTTATAGGCCAGGCTATATGGGCAAGGACTAAAGAGACTCCATTTTATCCTGAAACTCCATGTTATGTAGGAAATGTTTCTCCTGTGAGAACACCCCGCCTCTGAACCCATCAATAGTTGCTTAGCATAGCATGTTTGGCAACACAAAATGGTAGTTCTTATATAATGTAAAACTGTTCTCTTTTTTTTTATTTTATTGGTTCTTTTTAATTATACATGACTGTAGAATCCATTTTGATATAATTGTACAGCTGGGAATACATTTTTTTTCACAATATAGATTCACACAATTCATATAATCTTACATATACATAGGGTGATACTGTCTGTCTCAGTCTACTATCTTTCCTTCCCCCACCCCCTCCCATCCCATTTTCCTCTACACCATCCGTACTTCCTCCATTCTTTTTTTATCCCTCCATAATCTCCCCCCATTATGTATCAGCATCCACTGATCAGAGAAAACATTCGGCCTTTGGTTTTTTGGGCTTGGCTTATTTCAGTTACCATGATATTCTCCAACTCCATCCATTAACCAGCAAATGCCATAGTGTTATTCTTCTTTATGGCTGAGTAATATTCCATTGTGTATATATCCCACAGTTTCTATACACATCCCATAGTTTCTATCCCACAGTTTCTTTATCCATTCTTCAACTGAAGGGCGTCTAGGTTGGTTCCACAATCTAGCTATTGTGAATTGAGCAGCTATGAACATAGAAGTGGCTGCATCCCTATACTTTGCTGATTTTAAGACCTTTGGGTATAAACCTAGGAGTGGGATAGCTGGGTCAAATGGTGGGTCTATTCCAAGTTTTTTAAAGAATCTCCATACTGCTTTCCAGAGTGGCTGTACCAGTTTGCAACTCCACCAGCAATGTATGAGTGTGCCTTTTTCCCCACATCCACATCAACACTATTATTGCTTGTATTCCTGATAATAGCCATTCTAACTGGAGTTAGATGAAATCTTAGGGTGGTTTTAATTTGCATTTCTCTAATTACTAGAGATGATGAGTACTTTTTCATATGTTTGTTGATCACCTGTATATCATCTTCTGTGAAGTGTCTGTCCAGTTCCTTAGCCCACTTATTGATTGGGTTATTTATATTTTTGGTGTAAAGTTTTGTAAGTTCTTTTTAAATTTTGGAGATCAGAAATTTGTAAAGAACTATTCTCTTTTTGATTCCTATTTTTCTTGGACAATGTACCATGTCAGCAATGATTGTCTAGATGTTAATAACCATTCATTTTCTTTTTTTTTTTTTTGGTACTGGGGATTGAATCCAGGGGCACTAGACCACTAAGCCACATCTCCAGCCCTATTTTGTATTTTATTTAGAGACCGGGTCTCAGTGAGTTGCTTAGGGTCTCACTAAGTTGCTGAGACTGGCTTTGAACTCGAGATCCTCCTGCCTCAGCCTCCCAAGTGCTGGGATTACAGGCATGCGCCACCATGCCCGGAGACCATTCTTTCACTTGTACCCAACGAAGGTAGTTTTGACCCACTTCCTCTTCTGCTTATGATTTTAGATCTCATGATGTCAGTTTGTAGTTTTGAATCATAGCAACAGACATTTATGATTGATGTACTGATTTATGGTATAAAAACCCTTGCAACCCTATGGTCAAGGCTATTCTTCCGATAGTCATTTTGTGCACTGGGTGAGACAGTCAGCCAACTGGCTAATAAAAACTTTCAAATTTGGACTTCTCAGAGGTAATCAGTCTGTTCTTAAGTTGCGCCCCATAACACAAAAACTAAACAAAGTATGATATGTGCAGATGGGAAATTAGAAGCAATTAAATGTTTTTCTTACTTCAAACTTGAACAAATTTTCTTAGAACTTCCTATTCCTAGAAACCAAGGCAAGCAAGAAGACTGCATGGATTTTCAACAACAACAGAAAAGAATACTCTGTTAAATAAAATTACAGGAAGCCATTGTTTTGGACAAAGCTTCTGTACTGGGCCCCAAAATATCAAGCTAAAAATAACAATGGAGTCATTTATGCTAATGTTCCAAGACACCAAGTGAAACTAAGCAGCTTATCTGATCTGAGAAATCAGGATTAGACAGAAAGCCCCAAATCCCAAACTGGCCATTTTGATTGGCATGACAATGAAGTGCCCTTTACCTTTATCCTTTCACAAAAAAAGTTAGTTACTCTAAAATAACCTGGTATTAACCAATCAGTCTGTCTCCGGTCTCTGCCTTGCAAGGAAAGTAACTTCAAAAGGAACAATTAATTTTTTTTTTCTTGCTTTCTTCAAACTTCTGTCTATAAAACCCATTTTTTCTGCTTAACTCATTGTAACACTTATTCTGTTTTATGGAAGTATTACTCAAACCTAGAAATTTAAAAAATTAAAATTTAAAGAATTTAAAATAATTTTAAAACATTTAAAGATTTAGATCTTTAAATTGCAATTGTGTTGACACACACACACACACACCCACACACACACACACACACACACAAATACCTTCTAAGAGTATATGTCTTATTAAAGCAAGCAGTGAATTAATTTTTAATTTGACTTAAAGAACATTTCTTTGTACAATTTTAGAAATAAAGGAAATTTGGGAGATAATAATTACTGATATTTTTAAAAGTCAAGTTTAAAATATTGCTTAAATTCACTTTTATGGGCACTGTCAATTTGTATCCTATCTGTCAATAACAACAATAACAACAAAATAGCAGTGACATTTCTCCCAATAAATTATGAGCTGTAAAGAAGAAAATAGGTATAAACAAAATAATCATTAACCAAACGAGCACTTTCATTCACTGAAAATATTTCATGTGAAACGTAAGAATGTATTTGTCATATAAAGTTTCAGGTTTTGCGAAGTTACATATGTATATATTTAAAATATATTTTATTGAGTTTGTTTACAAAGCTGGTTTTGTCCATTTCAAGAAACAATTATTTTTTTATGTCCCTTATTATATTTTGGAGTCAAATTATCTCTAATTTCATTGATACAATATCTAAAAACAAAGATACAAAAAACTAAATCACTGAAAATAAAAAATTCAGAGTTTCCGAGTTGAAGAACATATCTAAATGCTGATATGATGATTCTATAATATAGCCACATGAGGTGTAATAAATAATTGGCCTTTTTCCCAATCCTGGACAGAGTTCCTGAAATGCATGGATCTTCCCCAAATGATCAGAGCCTCTTTAGAAAACACTTAGGTTTATGCTGTTATGGTGACTCTAATGATGTTTCCAGATTATGTCAGGTGGGACTGGCCACCAGAATGAACAAGACTGGAACATTCAGCCTCATCTGCCAACCTCCTCCTGGGATGGGAGGGTGTCTGGAAACTGAGCTCTATAAAAACTCTTGAGCAATGAGATTCAGAGGAGTTCTGAGTTGTTCTGAGTCTGTTCTGACCTAATTGCTGAAAAGTGACAGGCTTAGAGAAAGCATGAGTGTTCCCTCCCGTGTGACCTTGCTTTCTGCATCTCTTGCATTGGTTGTTGCTGAGTTGTAGTCATTATAATAAACTGATCAATGTGACTCAAGTGTTTCCCTCAGTTTGTGAGCTGCTATAGCAAGCTATCAAGCCCAAGAAGGTGGCACTGAAATCCCTCAGTATGTAGATGGTCAGTCAGAAGAATGGATGATCCCTGGATCTGTGACTGACCTCACAATTGGGGGCAGTCTAGAGGGGCTGATTCCTTTATCTATGGGATGT
Source organism: Glaucomys volans (assembly GCA_020662805.1). Taxonomy (NCBI): domain Eukaryota; kingdom Metazoa; phylum Chordata; class Mammalia; order Rodentia; family Sciuridae; genus Glaucomys; species Glaucomys volans. The sequence continues at coordinate 1,344,338 of JAJEJO010000112.1, forward strand.
ACACCAAATCTGGGAAGTTAGTGTCATAATTAAACTGAATTTTTGAACAGAGTTTGTTACGGTTTGAATGTGAGCTATCCCCCAAAACTCATGTGTGAGACAAGGCAAGAAGGTTCAGAGGAGAAATGATTGGGTTGTAAGAGTCTCAATCCAATCAGTGAATTAATACCCTGATAGGGATTAACTGAGTGGTAACTGAAGTGCTAGAGTGTGACGGAGGGAGATTGGAAGTGGGGCGTGACGGTGGGGTATATATTTTGTATCTAGAGAGTGGAGATTTTCTCTCTCTGCTTTCTGATGATGTGAGCTGCTTCCCTCTGCCACACTCTTCCACCATGATGTTCTGCCTCACCTTGAGCTCTGAGGAATGGAGCCAGCCTTCTATGGACTAGGACCCCTGAAACCGTGAGCCCTCAAATAAACCTTTCCTCCTCAATAAATGCTCTGGTCAGTTCATCATTTAGTCAACAGTAAAAAAGCTGACTGAGTTTTAGTGTCAGGATTGGTTGCTAGTGTTGAAAAACCTCAGAATATGTATTGTCTGACTTTTTATGAGGAAGATAGATGAAAATCTCAGTTTAATTTAATTTTCTTTACATGTTTTTTTTAAATATTACATCCTTTTACTCTTCTAAATAAACTGAATATTTATAGTCCCTTTTTCTTTTTACTTAGTAACAATGAGAAGTGGCTGGTTTAAAATTTTGGGGATCTTTATGTGACATATATGTATTTATTGGGCAACAAAACACTTGTACATTTAATTAGTTGCAATAGAGCAATAAACTTTAAAACGGTCAAAGGAAATCTTCTTTTAGCGTTTATTGGCTTCATAAATATATCTCACTACGGAATACCACCTTAGCACTTCCCTAGCCTGTGTATAAATATCTTAACTCCTCTTTAGAGGATAAGTATTAAGCACAAAATAACAGGGTTAGAATTCAGTTTATGTTCTCAAAGCAAACCTACTAAACAGAAGAAAAAAACCACTGGTAAGGAAAGCATACATTCATGGTCAAATTTTCCAAGAATTTTTTTTTCCAGTTTTTTATTTGTTTGTTTATATTTTAGACATTTTGATGAATATAACTGGCTTTCAAAAAATGAATGCACATGAAGGCTTGAACAATTCAGCACACCTTTAAATGCAATACTGATTTGTTCACATCATCCATTAAAATATATACTCTAAGTAATTCTGACAGCTGGATCAAGTGTTCTGTGACCTGCTTGTATGGCAGGAGATGCTTGGTTTTGGCTTTTGCTGTGATCAGCTCCCAAAGATTCTGGACTTGGGTTCTAGATTAAAGAATCATGGCAGCACAGATTCACCCTAGGGCTTCTTGTGAAAGTCTTTGACTCAGGTGCTACTGAGCCTACCTTCATGCATTATCCCCAAAATATTTCACAACCAAACTTCCGAATGTTATGTTCAATAATGGCTATGTTTTTGGCCTATGGAAATTTATATGTAATTTTTTTATCATTTCTCTGTGTCATAGAATTAATCTGTTACATTAATATTTTGATTCTATTATATAGCCATATTAAACAAATAGAAATTTGTATATTGTTTATTCAGAGATTACTGACAGGAAAAAAGAGTAAGGTTTTGCTTGAAACTCTTCAATTAAGGATTTTTTCCTTCTAAATTTTTGAATAGTTTACATGTTCATGAGGTCAACAACCCCAAAACAGATTGTTCTTAAAGGTTTTTTAATTGGAGCATGTTAAACCTGAATACCTTTACAAACATGGTAGCTATTATTGTTTGAATATGAGGTATCCCTCTAAGGCTTCCATGGTAATGAAGGAATATTCAGTGGTGAAATGCTTAGATTATGAGAACTGTAACCTAGTTTGAATGCACTGACTGGGTGATAATTGAAGATAGGTGTGGCATGACTGGAGGAGGTGGGTCATTGGGGGTATGGCCTGAAAGGGTTCATCTTGCCTGCAGCCCCTTCCTCTTTTTCTCTCTGCTTCCTAGCCACCATCATGCCCTTCCACCATCATGTTCTGCTTCACCTTGGGCTCAAAGCAGTAGAGTTGGCTCACTATGTACTAAATCTCTGAAACCATGAGCCAACATAAACTTTTCCTCCTCTACATTGTTCTTGTTGAGTACAACAGAAACAAAAAGTTGACTAATACAGTGGGGTTTGCTGTAAGCAGTCCTATTGAGTCATTGACTGTGAAACCTCCTCATGCCAGATAGCCCAGTATTCTTGTCTACTCTCCAATATGAATTCTGGAAGCTAAACTAGAACTTTATTTGACCTTTTTGCTTTTACTGTGTAAATGTTATGGACTGAGTTGTTTCTCCCCAAATTTGTATGTTGAAGCCCAATCCCCAAAGTGCACATACTTGGAGACAGTGCCTACTATTGGTAATTGATGTTATGTGAGATTGTAAGGTGAAGCCTTAATCCAATAGCAAAAGCTGCCCCCAGGAGGGTAAGGTCCACTCTTACATGCTGGAGAAGATGCTAACTCCAGTTGATGAGAGATCTCAACACCCTGAAGCATCCCTGCCTCTTTTTCTTCCCATAAATCCAGATTTGTGCCCCTGAGCTGACCAACTAGAACTCTGAGGACCTAGACCCTCTATAGTTTGCAGAGCCAGCTTTGGAGAAACCTGATTCCTCACTACCAACATCCACATCCCAAGTATTGGTATTCAGCAGTAGGCAGCCTTGAACTTTGATTCCAGTGTTGTTTTTTCTCCCTTCCCCAGAGACTAACCAGGCATCTCCTGGAGAAAGGTCTAGAAGATTAACCTGGAAGCATGGAGTAGCATTATTATGGTTTGGATGTGAGGTGTCCCTCCAAGGCTCACTTGTGAGACAAAGCAAGAAGGAGAAATGATTGGATTATGAGAGCCTAAAAACATACCA